>JAJPUD010007208.1:2286-66494 GCA_023553655.1 Myrmecobius fasciatus | reverse complement strand
TTAATTGAAAACCAGATAGATAACTTTGACTATATTAAGTTAAAAAGTTTTTGTACAAACAAAATCAATGCAGACAAGATTAGGAGGGAAGCAATAAATTGGGAAATCATCTTTACATTTAAGGGTTCTGATAAAGGTCTCATCTCTAAAATATATAGAGAATTGTCTCATATTTATAAAAATTCAAGCCATTCTCCAATCAATAAATGGTCAAAGGATATGAACAGACAATTTTCAGAGGATGAAATTAAAACTATTTATAGTCATATGAAAAGGTGCTCCAAATCACTATTGATCAGAGAAATGCAAATCAAGACAACCCTGAGATACCATTTCACACCTGTCAGATTGGCTAAAATGACAGGAAAAGTTAATGATGAATGTTGGAGGGGTTGTGGGAGGGCTGGGACACTGATGCATTGTTGGTGGAGCTGTGAACGGATACAGCCATTCTGGAGAACAATTTGGAGCTATGCTCAAAAAGTTATCAAACTGTGCATACCCTTTGACCCAGCAGCATTTCTATTGGGCTTATATCCCAAAGAAATCATAAAGGAAGGAAAAGGCCCCACATGTGCAAGAATGTTTGTGGCAGCCCTTTTTGTAGTGGCTAGAAACTGGAAATTGAATAGATGCCCTTCAATTGGAGAATGCCTGAATAAATTATGGTATATGAATGTTATGGAATATTATTGTTCTGTAAGAAATGACCAGCAAGATGATTTCAGAGAGGCCTGGAGAGACTTACATGAACTGATGCTGAGTGAAATGAGCAGAACCAGGAGATCATTATACACGGCAACAACAGTACTATATGACGATCAATTCTGATGGACATGGCTCTCTTCAACAATGAAATGTTTCAAACCACCTCCAATTGTTCACTGAAGAAAGCCATATACACCCAGAGGGAGGGATGCGAAATGTGGTCCACAACATAACATTCTCATACTCCTTGATTGATGTTTGCTTACATTGTGTTTCCTTTATCTGATATATCGTTTGTGTAGATAAGATTTTTCTTGCACACCAATGATAAGTTTGGAAATATGTATACATATATTCGATTTGCCAATATTTTAACATAATTAACATGTAGTGGATATCCTGCCATCTAGGGGAGGGGTGGGGAGTTGGGGGGAAAAATTTGTAACGGAAAGCTATGTAAGGGTTATTGTTGAAGAATTACCCACACATATGTTATGCAAATAAAATAAAAATTTAAAATAAAAAAAAAAAAGAATTGCTTTCTTCAGAATGGTTGAATCATTTCACAACTCCACCAATAATGTTTTCCCACATCCCCTCCAACATTCATCATTATTTTTTTCCTGTAATCTTAGACAGTCTGAGAGGTGTAAAGTGGCACCTCAGAGTTGTCTTAATTTGCATTTCCCTGATCAATAGTGATTTAGAGCACCTTTTCATATGACTAGAAATGATTTCAATTTCTTCACTTGAAAATTGTCCATATCCAAATATGTATACATATATTCGATTTACCAATATTTTAACATAATTAACATGTAGTGGATATCCTGCCATCTAGGGGAGGGGTGGGGAGTTGGGGGAAAAATTTGTAACAGAAAGCTATGTAAGGGTTATTGTTGAAGAATTACCCACACATATGTTATGCAAATAAAATTAAAAAAATAAAATTTTTAAAAAAAGAGAAAAAAAAGAAAATTGTCCATATCCTTTGACCATTTATAAATTGGAGAATGGCTTTGAATTCTTATAAATTTGAGTGAATTCTCTATATATTTTAAAAATGAGGTCTTTATCAGAACCCTTGAATATAAATTTTTTTCTCAGTTTATTGCTTTCCCTCTAATCTTGTCTGCATTGGTTTTGTTTGTACAAAAACTTTTTAACTTAATATAATCAAAATTACCTATTTTGTATTCAATAATAATTCAAGTATTTTTTAGCCACAAATTCCTTCCTGTTCCACAGATCTGCGAGGTAGATTATCCTTTGTTCTTCTAGTTTGCTTATAATATCATTCTTTATATCAAAAACTGCTCAACCTCATCTTGGTATATGGTATTAGGTGTGGGTCAATGCCAAGTTTTTGGCATATCAAACTGTGCATACCCTTTGATCCAGCAGTGTTTCTACTGAACTTGTATCCCAAAGAGATCATAAAGGAGGGAAAAGGACCCACATATGCAAAAATGTTTGTGGGTAGCTCTTTTTGTAGTGGCAAAAAATTGGAAACTGAGTGGATGCCCATCAGTTGGAGAATAGCTGAATAAGTTATGGTATATGAATGTTATGGAAAATTATTATTTTATATTATTGTTCTGTAAGAAACGACCAGCAGGATGATTTTAGAGAGTCCTGGAGAGATTTGCATGAACTGATGCTGAGTGAAATCAGCAGAACCAGGAGAACATTATACGCAGCAACAAGACTATATAATGATCAATTCTGATGGATATGGTTCTCTTCAACAATGATGTGATTCAAACCAGTTCCTATTGTTCAGCAATGAAGATAGTCATATACATCCCGAGAGAGGCCTGAGGGAACTGAGTGTGGACCACAACATGGCATTTTAACACTTTCTGTGAATATTTCCTTGCATTTTGTTTTCCTTCTTAGGTTGTTTTTTCTCCTCTCTTTCTAGATCTGATGTTTCTTGTGTAGTAAGATAGCTGTATAGATATGTATACATATATTGGATTTGTCATATAATTTATCATATTTAGCATGTATTAGATTACCTGTTATCTAGGGGTGGGGAGTGGAGGGAAGGAGGGGAAAAGCTTGGAACAAAAAAAAAGTTTTTGCAAAGCTCAATGTAGAAAAATCACTCATATGTTTTGTAAATAAAAAGCTTTTAATTAAAAAAAAAGAAAAGAAAATTATTATTTTATAAGAAATGATCAGCAGGATAATTTCAGAGAGGCCTGGAGAGACTTACATAAACTGATGCTAAGTGAAGTGAGCAGAACCAGAAGATCATTCTACACAGCAACAACAAAATTATACAAAGATCAATTCTGATGGACATGGTCCTTTTCAACAATGAGATGATTGAGGTCACTTCCAATGTTCTTGTGATGAAGAGAACCATCTATATTGAGAGAGAGAACAGTGGGAACTGGGCATGTATCACAACATAGCATTTTCACTCTTTTTGTTGTTGTTTGCTTGCATTTTGTTTTCTTTCTCATTTTTTCCCTTTTTGATCTGATTTTTCTTGTGCAGCATGATAATTATAGAAATATGTATGGAAAAATTGTAAATGTTTAACATATATTGGATTACTTATCTCCTAGGGGAGGGAGTGGAAGGAAGGGAGGGGAAAATTTGGAACACAAGGTTTTGCAAGGTTCAATGTTGAAAAATTATCCATGCATGTGTTTTGAAAATAAAATGCTTTAATAAAAAAGAATTTTTTTATTAATATTCTTCTTGTGTCTGATTGATTCTGGGCAAGTGCCTGACTTGTTGATACATCTTTTGCCTGGTTGGTTTATGAGTTGAGTATCTATCTCTTGACAGATCGAGATCACTGGACATCTCTGTGTGATTGCTTTCAATGAGCTTTTGACTGAACCATTGTGTATCCAGACCCTGACCTGAAGAAATTAAGTTCTAATGAAGGTGAGATGATGAATGGATTTTATGTTTTTTCTGCAACTAAGAAGGGTCGGAGTAAGGAGGTGGTTCTTTCCAAAAGCATTTTTTTTACTTTATTTAATTTTTTAAAAAAATATTAATTTGATACTTAGTACTTAATATTTTAATAATTGAATTTCAACATAATTGAAAATATAAAATCAACATAACTGGATTTCTTTGTAATCCTCATCCTAAGCATTTTATTTTCTGCTTTTAAAAACATTCTTCTGAGAAGGGGTTCAAAGACTTCACCAGATCTGCCAAGGGTTACAGGACATTAAAAAAAGGATTAAGAAACTCTGCCTATAGTAAGGACTGCCTGAATATTATAGGCATTTAATGTATGTACCACTAAAAGGAAGAATTCACGTGCAGAAGGAATACAAGGGTTTTTTGTTTTGTTTTGTTTTTTGGTTATTGCACAATTTTTTCAGTCTTGTTCATCTCTTTGTGACTGTATTTGGGTTTTTCTTGGTAAAGATACTGGGATGGTTTGCCATTTCCTTCTCTAGCTCACTTTATAGAGTAAAAAACTGAGGCAAATGGTTAAGTGACTTGTCTAGGTTCACACAACTAGTAAGTATCTGAGACCAGATTTGAAATTAGGGAGATGAGTCCTCCTTTTTTCAGGCCTGGCACTCTATCCACTTAATCACCCAGCTGTCTCCATACAAGATTGCAGAATCACAGATAAAGATAGTTCTATTCTGACTTTATTTAAAAAAAATAAAACACTATTAAAAATGTACTGTCATCCAGAGGAAATTAGATCTTTCCTAAAGTGCCAGAAGATGGAATTGAGTGAGAGGAGAAGCAGTTTAAGATGAGACAAAGTTAATTAATTTATTAGCAGATGTAAATGGCAAGGTGGAAGGAATAGGGTGATTGTTAATATGACATCAGTGGGATAGAATTGAGGTAAATTGAAATGAGGAAGTGAATGATTGGAATTGAGGAATATAGTTTGTTCTTCATCAGTCAATAGGTTTGGGATCTTTATCAGTGGAATAGGGAGAATAAGAGGGTATGAGAAATATTCTAACCATTGAGAAATGAATCCAGATCAAGTATTAGTAGATGGGGAGAGATCTACTGAAGAAGGCAAGTGATTATATTGTTCAAGGTCATCCCCCAAGGTCCTGGACTTAGGGCAAGTGATATTGTATCCTATAAAGCCTGGGGAATTCTGGGAGCACTGTAGACATAAAGAAACTCTTAACACTTGGCCATGTACAAAGACTCTTCCAGAGGCTAAGAATTTTCAGGATTTAGTAGCTGCTATTACTAGTTTGTGAAGAGCTATGCCATTATCACTAAATATACCTACTAATGATCTCAGTTATGAATGTTATTGAGAACAGGTAGTTAAAAAGCAGAAAAATCTGGTCTGAACTTATAGCATCACTTGAGATTATTAGGATGATAAATAGAAAAAGGGGCCCTCATTGTAATGCCAGAGAAACTGAGGCAAGACAGAGATTAGTTTTTAATCTTTTAATTGGGGAGAGTTTAGGCTAGCCGACTGAATGGAATTCATGTTCAAAACTTATTAGGTCCAGAGTGACTGGGGAACAGCGTTTATATAGAAAAGCAAGCAGGTGATACAGAAGCAAAAAGAATGCAGTTAGGCCATCAGGCAGCTATTATACAAAAACTTGTATTTCTCACAGCCTAAAGCAATAGCCGGATGCACATAATGATGTGTATGGGTTTGGGATGTCACAATAGTGGGAGTAACAGGATGCACACAGTGATGGGAATGGACTTAAGGGAACTTTGCAGGATCAGTATTTTTGGAGAACAATAACTGAGCTTATCTGTGGAAGCACCTCACAGGTGTGATGCCCTAGTAAGTAGAAGAACAGAAATAGGCAAGATCACTCTGTGGTCACGCTTGTCACTTTGAAATAGTGTGAGAGGCTATGTTCAGCTTCTCATGAGAAACTTACAGGGTCCTTTTTGGTTCAGCATCATGGATTTGAATTCATACATCAGACTGTGCTGTCTTATGCAGATTTAAGCAAATTCAATATATTTCATATTGAGATCAATCTCAAGGGCCCAGGAACAGTTTTATATCAGGAGGGCAATGGTTACTATTGAAAAAGCCAATAGAATAACTCACTGAGAGGGAACCTCAAAATCCTATACACCAGAGTGTCATACACACTACCTGAACCAGATTAAAATGTAAGTGAAATATTTAACAATATAAATAAAAATATTAAATTGTAAATCATATTAAAAGTGGGGAAGCTTTTGAGAATATGGCAGAGTAGGTCAGAAAATGTCAAGCTCTTCAGATTTACTCCACAAATGGAACAAATTTATACCTCAGGGTGAAAAACAAAAAAGACTTGGAGCAGAATGATATCTTTTAAAGGTAGAAACTGTTTTCTAATAGAGGGAACTGGATCATCAGCACAATCAAGTCCTTGTGAAAGTTTGGGACTTCGGGAAGTAAATTTTGTTGCATTGGATTATCCTCCTTGTCTCAGAGATTTATAGATAACTATTTAGGTGATAATTTTTTACTCCTATTGAGATTCAAGAAAGAAATTCATATCAACCAAGACATAAAGCTCCATAGCTATGAAAGCACTATATCTTAATCCATCAATCAGTCAATATTTATTAGTATTCTACTATGCACTAAGCACGATTCTAGGTGTAGAGGATACAAATACAAAGAGGATTTTTGGATATAGAATAAACTGTAAAGTTTATGAAAAAATGTATTTTTCTGACAGCAGATGGCAGCAGAAGTCTGTATTCAAAGGTCCTAATTTTCCATTTTGAAGAGAATAAGAAACAGCATATTTTTAAACTTCCAGTATGTTGACTTTTTAATATCTAGGAGATAGAAAGAATAGGAGCAGTATCTTAGTAATGGCAGATAATTTCATCCATTAGGGAGTTGGCTATACTACCAAGTACTAGAGAACTCATCAAGATAGTGTAGGACAACTTGTCAGTGTATGATATCCCTATCAGGATGTATTCTGACTAAAATTAAAAATATTAGAGCAAACTATTCTTTTTATCGAGTGTTCTTTAAAAAATAAAGCTCTTTTCTTTCCATATTATTCCTCACTCCCTCCCCCCAAAAAAGAAATTATTTGTAGCAAATATGATATTTAAGCAAAACAAAATCCCTCACTAGTTGAATTAAAATAATTGTATATTATTCTGCACTCTAAATTGATTGCCTGTTTCATCATCATCCTCTAGAATCAGAATGCTGATGGAATTAGTCCCAGTATTTATTCTTTTCAAAACTGTATCTAATATTTTTATTGTGTAAGTTCTCCAATTACTACTAATTTTATTTTTATCTATTTACAGAAGTCATTGAAGTTATTAATTTCTATAATATTGATGTTATATTTTAAATTGTGCTTCTGGTCCAGTTCACCTCAATTTTCATTAGTTGATATATTTACCAGTTTCTTTCAAGTCATCCATTTCCTCATTTCTTATAGCATAATAGTATTTCATCACATTTTATCTATCAGTCAATTAATGCATTTCCCTTTAGTTTTTAGAATTTTTTTCAGCTGCAAAAATGCTGCTATAAATATTTTTGTACAAGTAGAAACTTTTTCTCTTTTTTCTTTAATGTCTTTTGGTTGCAGGTTTAGTAATGGTAAAACTGGGCCAAAGGACATACACTATTTAAAACTTTGTGTATTATTCCAATAGTCTTTCCAAAATGATTATTCACTAGATCACCAACAGTGTCTAAATATACCACTCCAACAGTTTCCAATTTCTTTTTTTTAGGCAAACTTATAGGTGTGAAGTAGAATCTTAGAACTGCTTTAATTTGCATTGCTCTAATTATCTGAGATTTGGAATCTTTTTTTTTTTAAAGGTGCCTCTTATGTGCCTGAGTTTCTTTTCTTGAGAAATGCCTGTATATATCCTTAGATGAAGCTATCAGTTCATTAGATAGGATCTTTAGATAGGAGACTTTTATCAGAGAAACTTGTTACAAAGATTTTTCCCCCAGTTCAGTTTTCCTTTTCCTTTTGCCTCACTTTGCTTTATTTGTAAAAAATCATATAAATTATATTTAATCAGAATTATCAGTTTTGTCTTCTATGATCTTCTCAACCCTCTGTTTAGACATGAACTTTTTTTTCCAAAGATCTAAATATTTCCTCCTTCCATCCTCCAACATTAAAAAAAATTATGATGTGATCTCCTATATGTAGATGATATATGCATTATTCTTTCAAGCTGTTTTCAAATTTTCTGAAAAGTTTTGGGTCATATCCCAGTAGCTGAGGTCTTGTATTTATAAAGTGAGCACTAGCTTACTAGATTGATTTTTCTTCTGTATATTGCATAGCTAATCTGTTCCATAATTTAGCTATTTTTAAAACCAGTACCAAACTGTTTTGAGAAGTACTGCTTTATAGTATAGTCTGAGATTTGACACTTTGTTTCCCATTCTGCTCCCACAATTTCCATTTCATATGATTTTGTTATTTTTTTAGTTCAATAAAGCAACCTCAGCATTTTGATTATCATTACATTGAATAACTAAACTAATTTGAATAATATTGTCATTTTTATTATATTGCCTCATCCTACTGATGAGCAATTAATATTTTCCCATTATTTTGGTCTGTATTTTTGTTGAGTGAAGTTTTATTTTTGTAGTTTTTTTTATATCCTGGTATACAGACTCCCAGATATAGTATATATTCTGTAAATATTTTAAATAAGATTTCTATCTCTTCTTTCTGAGTTTGATATTCTATTGAAACATTGATGATTTGTATAGATTTATTTTATATCCTGCAATTTTGCTGGTTTGTTAAAATGAATTTCATTTTAATTAAATGGTATTTTATTTTTTCCCCAGTTACAAGTCAAGAAAAATTTTAGCACTCATTTTTATAAGATATTTATTTCCAAATTATTCTTTCTCCCTTCTCTCCCCTCTTCTAAAGACAGTAGAGATTTTGATGTAGATTTTACATATGCCATCATGTAAAACATACTTTGATATCAATCAGTTGTAAAATAAAAACAAATCAAAAGGGAAAAAAACCATGAAAAAGAATAAATTGAAAAAAATATACTTTTTTCAGAGTGCATCAGTTCTTTATCTGGTTATGGATACATTTTCCTTCCTGAATACTTTGTACTTGTCTTGGATCTAATATGAATTTTAGTTGAAACATCAACTGAGTACAATATTTTATCATATAAAAAAGTGAAATTTTTGTTTCTTCTTTATTTATGCTTATTCCTTCAATTTCTTTTTCTGGTGGTATTTGCTATGACCAGCATTTTTAGTACTGTACCAAATGAAAGTGGTAACAATAGACATCCTTGTTTCATTCTGAAATTATTAGAAAGAATGCTAATTTGTTACCATATAGCTTATAATGTTCACTCTTGGTTTTAATTATATGCAATTCATAGTTTAAAGAAAGGTAATTTGATTACTATATATTTTAGTGTGTTTCTTTTCTTTTCTTTTTTTTTTTAACAGAAATGAGTGTTGTATTTTATCAAAAGCTTTTTCTATATTTATTGATATAGTCGTATTTTTGTTTTGTTATTAATGTGGTTAATTTCTTATAGTTTCTCTTAATATTAACCCAATTCTAGATTCTTGGCTTAAATCCAACATAGTGTATAATCTTTGTAATATTATTTTCTGTTAATATTTTATTTTAAAATTTTTTTCAAGATACATAAAGGATATTGATCCATGGTTTTCTTCCTGTTTTGGCTTTTCCTAGTTTATGTATCCAAAGAATTCCTGTCATAGAAAATATTTATAGGACCCTTCTTTTGCTCTTTTTACAAATATTTTATAGAATGAATTAATTTTTTGGGAAAATTTGAAATTTTTTTTGAAAATTGGAAAACTCATAAATCCATCTAGTCCTGTTTCTCCCCCCTTTGGAAATTCATGTATGGTTTTTTAACTTATTACTTTGAGACTTAATTGTCTAAGTTTTCTATTTCTCGTTCTATTTAATTGGGTATTTTTTGTAAGCATTTGTTTATGTCATATTAGTTCTTGGTTTAATTGGAAGATAGTTGGTGAAAATAGGTTTTATTATCTTTTGTTTCTCTTTCATTTCTTATGAATTCTTTTTATTTTGGACAATGGTAATTTAGTTTTCCCTTTTCTTCTTTTTGCCAAAATTAGCTAATAGTATATCTTTTTTTCAAGAAAAACACTCTTATTTTTTTAAATTTTTTAAAATTATTTTTTAAAATTTTAACTTTTTTCTATTTTGTGCTAAATTGGATTTTTTTTTAAATTTTGGGATTTCTAATATTTTTAGCTACATTCCAATCTCTCTGTCTCTCTCTCTGTCTCTCTCATAAATGAAAATATTCATAGATTTAGAATTTTTCCTAGATTATTGGTTGCATCCTGAAAATTTTGATATATATATACATATATATTTCCATTCTTGTTATTGTTTTAATGAATTTCTTTGATTTGTATGAATTGTCCCATGACACACCTATTCTTTAGGATTAAGTTATTTAGTCTCTAGTTGATTTCAAATGCTTTATTTTTTGGTGTCCCTTTTATTTAATTTGTTTTTTTTTTGCATCGAGATCAATGAAGGATGCATATCATTCTTCTGTTTTTCTGTATGTATTTTTGGAATTTACATATCCTAAGGTATGATCAGATTTTATATAGATACCATGAGAAAGATATATGCTCCTTTCTATTTTTATTCAAGAAATATCTGAAGCCTAACATCTAATTTAAAAAATAATTCTGTGCATATTCTTAACTTCTTTGCAGTTTATTTTTAATATTAGATTTATTTACCATGAAAAAGATTACTGTTTGCAAGAACAGACCACACAATCTGAAATTGTTTTAGAAAGAAATTTATTGTTATTTGCTAGAGTGAGAAAGGAAATATTATTCCCTCTCTCCAGAGTCTAGAAGATTTGCATTTTATAAGATTTTGACAAAGATTTTTTCACACAGGAACTTCATGGGGCCCACTTAAATAGTTAAGCAATTTTTCTAAAAGAAACAAGGTAAATTGAGATAGTTCTGAGTAACTAAAAATTCAATAGGATATGGGTAAAGTCAAAATGTAAGGGGACCCAAAACAAAAGCTTGGGGCAGGCAGTTTAGGAGTTCCTGGGTATGGTAAATAAAAACAAGAATGCTTTGGGTAAATCTAGAATCTGGCAGGGTCCACAATAACTTGTAGTCATCTGGCATTCCTAGAGAATTACTGGAATCTGGATAGGAACAAGATTGTATGTAAACAGCATAATATTTCCTGAACAGCATAACAAATCATTTTCTCACAAGGTAAATTGAGGTTCCCCATTATAATTTCATTGTTTATTCCTTCTTGCAATTTTCTTAATTTTTTTTTAACTATTTAGAACCTGAGTGTTTCAATGCTTAAGTATTACAATTAATTCACTTCTATCTTACCTGACCTCTTACACAATAAACAACTGGAGGGAAGGTTCCTCCAATTAGTATTAAGAATACTCTGAGAAAATTCAGAGAAGACTCTGAGATTTCATTTTACATCTAAAAAATTGTAAAATATGACAGAAGATGTATATATTCAAAGTTTGGAAGATTGTGGGAAGACAAACATGTTAATTTACCCTTTTAGAACATTTATTTAGTTTTTGTTTTTACATACATTTCCCCCTATATTATTCCCTCATCTCCACTCCTAGCGAATCCTTTCTAAAACAAAATTTTTACTATTGGAAGAAACAGAAATGTCAGTTGACAAGGAAATGTATTTAAAATTTTTCTTTCTCCTATCTGTGCAAAGACACTTTAAATGCACGTAATTATAAACAGATATTATAATTTATCTTGAAATAAAAATTTTCATCTTACTATCAGTTGAGAAGCTTGGCCCCTCAAAATATTATTTTCTTGTTTTGTTTTATTTTTTATTTGTTTTTTATTGTTTTATTTTTATTTGTTTGAATTTTTTTCTTTTTAAATTTTGAGTTCTAAATTTTCTATCTTTGTTTCATCCCTCCCCCATCCACTGAGAAGGCAAGCAATATGATATCAACTTTGTATACAAAATCATGCAAAACATATTCACATATCCATCATATTGCAAATTTTTAAAAATCAAGAAAAATAAAGTGAGATAATCATACTTCAATTTGTAGTCAGATGTTTATCAGTTCTCTTTCTGTGTATGTGAATAGCATTTTTGGAATTGTTTTGGACAAGTATTGATCAGAGTACCCAAATCTTTCACAGTTGCTAGTCATTGCAATATTGCTATTACTGTGCACAATAATCTCTCAGCTCTTCTCACTTCACTTTGAATCAGTTCATATAGTTCTTACCGTGTTTTTTTTTTTTTCTGAAACCATCTCCATCATCATTTCCCACAGCAAAACAGTATTCAATCAAAATCATATTTTTGTTCCCAAATTGATGAGCATCTTATAGATTTCCAAATCTTTGCCACTACAAAAAGAACTGGAATATTTTTGTCAGTTGGATCAAAGGGTATGCACAGTTTTATAGCTTTTTGGGGATAGTTCTAAACCACTCTGTAGAACTGTTGGATTAGTTTACTAATTTATATTTGTGTACCAATTTTTCCCCTTATCCCTTCCATCATTTGTTTTTTTTCTGATAGGTATGAACTGATACCTCAGAATTATTTTAATTTGGAATTTTCTAAATCAGTGTTTATTTAGAGCATTTTCCATGTGACAGTTAATTTTGATTTATTTTAAAATAGTATCTTCTTATTTTCCCCAATTATAAGTAAAAACTTTTTTTAACTCTTTAAAAATTGAATTCAAAATTATCTCACTTTCATTCTCCCCTCTTTCTTTCCTGAGACAGTAAGCAATTTGATATAGGTTTTACATGTGTAATCATGCAAAATATATTCATGTTGTGAAAGATGATACATTTTTTAAATAAATAATTTCTATTTATTTTAATTTTATTATTCATATATATAATTTATTTATAAATTAATATTATATATAATATAGAAATTGTATATTAATTTATAAATTAATTTGTATAAATTAAATTAAAATAAATAAATGTTAAAAATTAATAACAAATACTAAATATTAAAATTTTAATTTTAAATAATTAAATAATTCCAGAAATAAAGAAAGTGAAAAATAGTATGCTGTGATTTGTATTCAGACACTATCAATTCTCTCTCTGGAGATGGGTAGTGTTTTTCATCATGAGTCCTTTAAAATTATCTTAAATCATTGTATTGCTAAAAATATCTAAATCATTCACAATTTACCATCATACAATATTGCTATTATTGTGTACAATGTTCTCCTGGTTTAGCTCACTCCACTTTGTTTCAATTCATGTAAAACTTTCCATGTTTTTGAAATCATCCTGCTTGTCATTTCTTATAGCACAATAGTTTTCCATTACAATCATATACCACAACTTGTTAAGTCATTTTCCAATTGATCGGCAACCCCTCAATTTCCAATTCTTAACCACCACAAAAAAAGCTATGATAAATATTTTTGTCCTCCCCCCCTTTCTTGGATCTCTTTGAGATATAGACCTAGTAGACCTAGTAATGTTATTGTTGGAGCAAAAGGAATGCAGAGTTTTATAATCTTTTGGACACAGTTCTAATTTGCTCTGCAGAATAATTTTATCAGTTCGTAGCATTAATATCCTGATTTTCCTGAATCTTCTCCATCATTTATTATTTTGTTTTTCTGTCATATTAGCTAATCTGGTAGGTGTGGAGTGACATCTGTTATTTTGAATTTCTTTAATAAATAGTGCTTTAGACCAATTTTTCTTATGATTATAAATAGCTTTAATTTCTTTATTTGAGGGGCAGCTAGGTGGCGCAGTGGTTAGAGCACCAGCCCTGAATTCAGGAGGACCTGGGTTCAAATCTGGTCTCAGACACTTTCTAGTTGTGTGACCCTGGGCAAGTCACTTAACCCCAGTTGCCCTCAGCCAAAAAACAAAAACAAAAGAAAACAATTTCTTTATTTGACAACTGCTTCCTCATAAATTTTGATCATTTATCAGTTGGGAAATGAATACTTTTCTTATAAATTTGACTCATTTCTCTCTATATATTGAGAAGTGGGCCCTTTCTTAGAAATACTATAAAATTTTTTGCCAATATTATGCTTTCCTTATAATCTTGGTTGCATTACACCTTTTTTTGCATGTGTTTGCAGAAGCTTTTAAAATGGATATAATCAAAATTATTCAATTTACATCTTATAATGTTCTCCATCTCTTGTTTGATCTTAAAATTTTCTCATATCCATATATCAAATACAGTATACTATTTCATGATCCCCTAATTTGCTTATGGTATCCAATTGCTATATATGTTTAAATCATTTTCACGTTTTGACCGTGTCTTAAAATATAGTGTGAGAAACTGGTCTTTACCTAATTCTGCCAAGTTGCTTTCCAGTTTTCACAAAAATTTTTATTAGTAAGTTCTTTTCCCAAAAGTTGGATCGTTTTCTTTTATCAAATACTAGATTACTATGGTCATTTGCTACTATTTATTGTGTGCCTACTTTTTTTTTTTACTGATCTATTGCTGTTTCTTAGACAGTACTAGATTGTTTACACATTTACCATTTTGTAATAGAGTTTGACATCTGATATTGTTGGTCACCTTCCTTAACATTATTTTTCATTTATTCTCTTGATGTTTTTGACATTTTGTTCTTCCAGAGGAATTTTATTTTATTTTTTAGCTCTATTAAATAATTTTTCATAGTCTTTTGGTAAAGTAAATTAAGAAGTAAATTAATTTAGGTAGAATTGTTATTTTTATATTGGTTCAACCTATCTAAGAGCAATTAGTATTTCTCCAGTTGCTTAGATCTGACGGGTGAAAAGTGTTTTGTAATTGTGTTAATATAGCCTTGGGTTTGTGATGGCAGGTAAATTTCCAAAAGTTTTATAATGTTTATTGTTTCTTTAAAAGGGATTTTTCTTTTTGTCTTCTTTCTAGACTTTGTTGGCAACATAAAGAAATGCTGATTATTTGTAGGGTTGTATTTTATATCCTTCAACTCAGCTGAAGTTGTTAATTGTTTCATCTATTTTTAGTTAATTCTCTATAATTTTCTAAAGCATATTAGCATGTTATCTGTATCTATGAATTTTGTTTCCCTGATTGCTTATTTTACTTCTTTCTATTTCTTTTTGCTATAATAAGCATTTCTAATATTGAATAAAAGTAGTAATAATAGAAACCTTTGCTTCACCCATGATCTTATTGAGAATGCTTTTAGTTTATTGCCATTATAATGTTTGCTAATAATTTTAGAAAGATTTGTTATTGTTGCTTTTTAATCATGTCCAACTTTTTGTGAAAAGATACCTGAGTGGTTTGCTATTTCCTTCTCTATAACATTTTGTAATTGAAAACCTGGGATAACCATTGTAAGTAACTTGCCCAGGGGCAAACAGTTAGGAAAGGTCTGAGGCCAGATTTAAGACATTATTTTAAAGTTGTTTGCAGGGGAATTTGGAAGCATTCTATTCTATTATCTTGGCTCCGTTATAAAGTTCATCTTCATCAAAAAATGGAAGTCTGAAATACCATGGTCTCAATCTCACACAATTGTCGTTACAGTGAATAAATATTGGGATTTTTTTCAGAAATTAAAGTACAGAATTAGGAAGGTCATAAAAAAGAAGGTGGAAAAAATAGAGAGAAATGTGTGAGGTACCTTAATCAAGGCACCTTTCATGAAGAAGAGGAGCTGTATGAGAATGAGTGAGATGGCAATGGGAGAGACCAAAAAGTGGAAAAAGGAGAAAATCATCATTCAATCCCCACTAGTGGGAGGGAGACATATTGAAAAATGCTCTCATGGAGAGAAAGGGAGAAATTCCTTAATGGGAGGTAGGAACCTTACAATGGGAAAACGCTGCAAGTTCATGTTCCTCAAAGAGATCACTATGTTTACAAGAGTGTTATGCCTCCATAGACAGCATTGGGTCTTAGGAGGATAATCAAAATTCTTGGTGTGTGTGTGTGTGTATGTAAAATAGTGAAAAGGCAAGAAACTAGAAAGGAGATATAATGGCAAATGGAAAAGTAATTCATCAGGGTAAGATCACAGGCTAGAAATATATCACACAATCAGGGAAATTTCAATTATGGATGATTATTCTGTACTCTCATGTAGGAGAATAGTAGGTTTCTATAAGAAAAGTACAAGAAGAGAAAAGATTAGAGTAAAATTGACAATGCAATAACACAGAAAGCACTCTTGGATTCCTGTATGAGAAAAATATAATCCTAATACCTAAACTGGAGAAAAATGAGGTAATGAAGAAACAGTATTATCATTAATAAATATCCATTAAAATTTATTAAATATCCCTTTAAAACTATAGTAATCGATCCAAGAATTTTTTTAAGTGAGGAAACCTCAAATTTGTACTTTAGAAGTTTTAGTTGATAAGATATGGGAACTAAAGAAAGATTAAGCATAAAAATTGTTAATCAAAGAATGAAAATTAAGAAAACAGAAAAAAATCAATGAAGATAAAAAAGTAAAGAAATCCTAAATAATGATTGGGTCAAAGTACACATCACAGAAACATTTAATAATTATATGAAACTAATTGATAGTTATATAATGACAGGCCGAAATTTCTTGGATATAGCAATGCAATCATCAGGGAAAAAATATGTCTCTAAAAATACCCCCCCACACACAAACTAGAGAGAAATTAATTAACTGAAAATGCATTTTTAAAAAATTAAAAAAACAACAAATAAAAAGCTCAAAATTAGCACAAAAATTGAATTATTAATATCAAAGAACAAATAAACTGGAAACTAGAATTGATAACAAAATTAAAAACTAGTTCTTTGAAAACATTAACAAAACTGACAAGCCTTTAGCTAGCCTGATTAAAAAGAAATAATTCAATCAATAAAATATCAAATAAATAGGGTAAGAATATAACAAAAGTGGAAAAAATAAAAGTAATTAGTAGAACCTGCTACGTTAAGTTATATGATAACAAAACTGAGACCATAAAAGAAACAGAATATCTTCAAAAGATTCCGTATTGAAAGAAAATTAAATAGAGATCTTAAATAATACAATCTCAGAAAAAGAGATAGAACTAATTGTAATGCAATTCCAAAATGAAACAAAGATGTCCTAGTGCTGATCAAAATTAAAAAAAAATAATCAGTACCAATATAACCCAAATTATTTTCCAAAATTGATTATGAAACTACTCTATTAGATTAGTACATGAGACAAATGTAATCCTAATATTTGAACTAGAAAAGGATGAGGTAATGAAGAAATATAAACCAATATTTTTAATAAATATTAATTCAAAAACTTTAAATAAAACGTCTTTAGGCCACTATAATAATTAATCTAAGAAATCATTCATTAGCAGCAATTTTAATTTATTCCTGGAATGGATGAAAGGATCTATGATTCAAACAGTAGAAGGATAGCCAACTCACATAATTGTATAAAAACCAAAAGCATGAGAAACTATATGACTAACTCAGTAAATGTTGGAAAAAAATTTGACAAAGTATAATACAATTATACAAAAATTTTGTAAAGCATAAGCAGAGAAGTTCCTTCTTAATATCAAAAAAGGTATTAAAAGAAAGCAAACATGATAAGTGTGTATATATCTGTATACACACACATACACATCACCAAAGCAGTTTCTCATTAGATAAATGGTTAAAGGATATGAACAAATAGTGCTTAAAAATAGAACTGCAAACCATTAATATTATGAACAAATACTCTTGAGTCAGTAATGATGAGACAAATTGATATCAAAACAACTTGAAATTTTACTTGTTACTTTTAAAAATGGTAAAGATAAGAAAAGATGGAAATAATTACTGTTGAAAGGATTGTGGAAAAATGAACAGATTAATTCATTGTTAATAGAGTTGTGAATAGATAGTCATTTTTTTAAAAAAAAGCATTCAAAAATATTTTCCTAATTTTATGTAAAAATAATTTCAAATATTCTTTAAAAAATTAGTTCTAATTTGGAGCTATGCTCAAAAAGTCATCAAACTGTGCATACCCTTTGACCCAGCAGCATTTCTATTGGGCTTATATCCCAAAGAAATCATAAAGGAAGGAAGAGGCCCCACATGTGCAAGAATGTTTGTGGCAGCCCTTTTTGTAGTGGCTGGAAACTGGAAATTGAATAGATGCCCTTCAATTGGAGAATGGCTGAATAAATTATGGTATATGAAGATTATGGAATATTATTGTTCTGTAAGAAATGACCAGCAAGATGATTTCAGAGAGGCCTGGAGAGACTTATATGAACTGATGCTGAGTGAAATAAGCAGAACCAGGAGATCATTATACACGGCAACAACAGTACTATATGACGATCAATTCTGATGGACATGGCTCTCTTCAACAATGAAATGTTTCAAACCACCTCCAATTGTTCACTGAAGAAAGCCATATACACCCAGAGAGAGGGATGCGAAATGTGGACCACAACATAACATTCTCATACTCCTTGATTGATGTTTGCTT
The DNA here is from genome assembly GCA_023553655.1 of Myrmecobius fasciatus. Lineage (NCBI taxonomy): Eukaryota > Metazoa > Chordata > Mammalia > Dasyuromorphia > Myrmecobiidae > Myrmecobius > Myrmecobius fasciatus. The sequence continues at coordinate 48,302 of JAJPUD010007208.1, read as the reverse complement.
ACATTGCATTTCCTTTATCTGATATATCGTTTGTGTAGATAAGATTTTTCTTGCACACCAATGATAAGTTTGGAAATATGTATACATATATTCGATTTGCCAATATTTTAACATAATTAACATGTAGTGGATATCCTGCCATCTAGGGGAGGGGTGGGGAGTTGGGGGGAAAGTTTGTAACGGAAAGCTATGTAAGGGTTGTTGTTGAAGAATTACCCACACATATGTTATGCAAATAAAATAAAATTTAAAAAAAAAATTAGTTCTAAGGAGGCAGAGCCAAGATGGCAGAGTAAAGGCAGGAATTTGTCCAGCTTCTCCCTCAAACTGCTCCAAATTCCTTTAAATAATGACTCTAAACAAATTTTAGAGCATTAGAACACCCCAAAAATAGAATAGAACATTTTCCAGCTGTGGGCAACTTAGAAGCTTAGCAGAAAAGTTCAGTGACACCATAATGGGAGTCCAGTCCCAGGACAGGGTGCCCTGGAGCAGCCCCAGTGCCAGTCTGGGCCCAGGCCCAACCTCTGAATCAGTGGCATTATTGGTGGCTTCCAGACTTCTCAGCCCATAGACACCAAAGAGAATCTGAAAGGTCAATAGAAAAGGTCTATGGAACCAAAGAGGGATCTCAGTGCACAATCCCAGGGCAGACCCAGCCCTGGTCCCAGCTCCCACCTCGACCCCAGTATCAGTGAGGTAGGACCTCTGAATCAGTAGCAGTGCTGGAGGCTTATGGACCTCTCAGCCCAGGAACACCAGGGAGGACTCAGAAGACCAGTGGAGAGAGTCTGTGGCAATGGTATGGGAGCATGGGATGCAGTCCCAGCACAGCCCTGGTCAGTGCAGCTCCAGCCCTGGCCAATACACTAGTTCTTACAGCTACAGTAGGGAGTGTGGACATACCTAACAGTTATAGGGCAAAAAAAGAGTGCCTGTGGTCATATTCCTAGAAGGATTTCTGAAAACAGCTGCACAAAAGTCCTGAAGCTTGGGACAGTGTACTCTCCACCTTGGAAACAGAGCCCTACTTTAACAAAGAGTTAAAAGCAGAGAAATGGGTTAGGAAAATGAACAGAAAAAAAAAAAGTTTCTGACTATTGAAAGTTATTACGGTGACAAGGAAGATCAAAACACACATTCAGAAGATGATAACAAAAATCAAAGCTCCTCCATCCAAAGCTTCCAAGAAAAATAAGAATTGGGCTCAGGCCAAGAAAGAGCTCAAAAGGGACTTTGAAAATCAAGTAAAAGAGATAGAGGAAAAATTAGGGAAAGAACTGAGAGAGGTGCAAAAGGAAATACAAAAAAAAAACTAATAAGGAGAAGAATGCCTTATGTATAGACAAAGGGCACAGGTGTGAGTTGAATATGAAGGGATAATATCTTATTTTTTTAAAAAAAATGATGAAATTAAGGAGTAAGAGAGAAATGTACTGAGAGAAAGGGAAAGGGAGAAGTGGAATGGTGCAAATTATTTGCCATAAAAAAGAGGCAATAAAAAGCTTTTACAATGCAGGGGAAGAAAGGGAGGAAAGGGTGAGTGAGTGGGCTTTACTCTTATCAGAGTTGACTCAAATAGGAAATAACAAACATACTAAATAAGGGTATAGAAATCTACCTTACCCTGTAGGAAAATAGGAGGAGAATGGGATATGGAAAAGGAGGGAGAGTGATAATAGAGAGGGCATGATAATAGAGAGGGCATATTAGGGGAGGGAGTAGTCAGTAGCAAAACACTTTTGAGGAGGGACAAGGTGAAAAAAGAAAGAGAATAAATAGGGAGAAATACAATTAGCAATAGTAATTATAAAAAAAAATTGAAGCAACTTTCTCTGATAAGGCGTCATTGCTCAAACATAGAGGAAAAAAATTAAAAAAAAGAGTCATTCCCTAATTGATAAGTGATCAAAAGATATGATCTGTACCCAAAGGACTGCAATGCATATTCTTTGACTTAACAACACCAGTACCAGGCATGAATACCAAAAGAGATTTGGGAAAAACAGAAAAGGGAAATCACCTATATGTACAAAAATATTGATAGCATCTCTCTTCTCATAAAAAAAATCAGAAATTGAGAGGATGCCCATCAATTGGGAAATGACTCAATAAACTGCGGCATATGTTTGTGATGGAATATTATTGCTCTCTGGAAATTGATGAGTAGGATGCTCTCAGGGGAAAAAAGCCTGCAAAGTCTGTCATGAATAAAGTGAAATATGCTGTATACAAAGTAATAGCAATATTCTGAGATGACTTTGTGTCATTCCAGACACAAAGCTGTAAATGATTTTGTTATTCTTAGCAGTACAATCATCCACAACTACACTGAAGGACTTATAATGAAAAATCCTATCCATACTTAGGGAAGGAACTGATTGTGTCTGAATATAGATTGATTTATTCTCTATTTCACTCTTTCTTTTAAACTTAATTTTTCTTGAGGATTTTAATTTTCATTAGGATGGGAGATCTGTTTTCTTTCATAAGTTGACTTTTATGAAAATATTTTCTATAACTTCACATGTGGTTTCTTAGTAGTGGGTGGGTTTAATGGAGAGAACCAAGAACTCAAAAATCTTAAAAACAAATGTTTGAAAATGTTTTAAATGTAACTGGGAAAAAATAGTAAATAAATTAATTTTAAAAATTATAAGAATTCAGCCATTCTCCAATTGATAAATGGTCAAATGATATGAAGAGGCACTTTTCAGATGAATAAATTAAAACCATTTTTAGTTATATGAAAAGGTGGTCTAAATCACTATCCATCAGAAAAATGCAAATTAAGACAACTCTGAGGTACCATTATACACTTCTCAGATTGGTAAGATGACAGGAAAATATAATGATGAACGTTGGAGGGGATGCAGGAAAACTTAGACACATACATTGTTGATAGAGTTGTGAACTGATTCAACCATTCTGGAGAGCAATTTGGAATTATGCCCAAAGGGTTATCAAATTGTGCATATCCTTTGATTGAGAGGTGTTTCTACTGGGCTTATATCTCAAAGAGATCATAAAGGAGAGAAAGGGACCCACATGTGCAAAAAATATTTGTGGCAGCCCTTCTTATAGTTGCAAGAAACTGGAAACTGCATGGATGCCCATCAATTGGAGAATGACTGAATAAATTATGGTATATGAATGTTATGGAATATTATTGTTCTATAAGAATGATCAGCAGGATGATTTCAGAGAGGCCTGGAGAAACTTACATGAATTGATGCTAAGAGAAATGAACAGAACCAGATCATTATACATGGCAACAGCAAGATTATACAATGGCCAATTCTGATGGCCATGGCTCTTATCAGCAGTGAGATGATTCAGGCCAGTTCTAATGGTCCTGTGATGAAGAGAGCCATCTGCACCCAGAGAAAGGACAGTGGGAATTGAATGTGGACCACAATATAGTATTTTCATGCTTTTTATTGTGGTTTGCTTGCATTCTTTCTAAGTTTTTTTCTTTTTGATCTTTTTTTTTGTGCAGTATGATATTTGTGGAAATATGTATAGAAAAATTGCACATATTTAACATATATTGGATTCCTTGCTACCTGGGAGAGGGCATGGGAGAAAGGGAGTGAAAAAAAAATTGAAACACAGGGTTTTGTAGGAGTGAATGTTGAAAATTATGCATGTATAGAGTTTGAAAATAAAAATCTTTAATTAAAAAAATTAGTTCTACATCCTCTACTTTCCTCCCTTTCCTGTCCCATCCTTGAGACATTAAGCAATTTTATAGAGGTTATTATTTTTATATTAGTAATGTTGTGAAGAAAAACACAGACAAAAAAATGAAAAAAATAAGTGAAAAATAGAATACTTTGATCTGCATTCCAACTTCATTAGTTATTTCTCTGGATGTAAATATCACTTTTCATCATGAGTCTTTGGAATTGTCTTGGATTAATTTATTGCTGAGAATAGCTAGGTCATTCACAGATAACCATCCTGCAATGTTTCTGTTACAATGCTATTTAGATTCTTCTCACTTTACTTTGCAACAATCTATTTAAATCTTTTCGGGTTTTTCTGAGATTACACTGCTTGCCATGTCTTATAGTACATTAGTATTCCATTACAACCATGTACCACAAATTGTTTAACCATCCCATGATTTATGAGCATCCTTTCAATTTCCAATTCTTTGTCACCACAAAAAGAGCTGTAGTATTTTTGTATAAATCTCTCTCTTTCTCTCTGTCTCTGTCTCTCTGTCTCTCTGTTTCATCTCTTACTTTTTCTCTGCCCCCTTTCATTTTTCCCTTGCACCTGTTTCAAGTGTTTAGCTTTTGACTACTTCCTTCCCAATCTGCTCTCCCTTCTCTTATCCCCCTATCCATCTATTTCCCTAGAGGATAAGGTAGATTTCTTTTCTTTTTCTTTTTTTACTTTTTATGTATCCAGCAGAATATCACGAAGAATTCAAAATCTATAGCAATAAATTTCCATTTCAAGAAAGCATATATAATAATAGATGAAATTATATTCATGAGTCATATATTCTTTGTTTCCTTGTAGGTTATTCTTTTGTTCTCTGGTGAGTACTTTTTACTTTATTCTTCTTTCCTCTTTTATCCCCTTCCCAACTCCTATGATTAAGTACAGATATATTGACATATTGTGTTTCAACAGTTTGCATTTGCTGGAGGTACAAATTTATTCTTTTTATTTGGGAAATCTGCAGAGCTTGACATTTACTGACTTTTTCTTCTATCTCCCCAGAATCCTCCCCCTAAGGTAGATTTTTGTACTCAATTGAGTGTGTTTGTTGCTCTCACTTTGAGCCAATTCTGATGATAATCAGGTTCAAATGTTCCCTGCTACTACCCCTATTTTCCCTTCTACAATAATAGCTTTTTTCATGCCTCATTGATGTGAAATCATTTATCCCATGTTACTGCTCAATTTCTTCTCCCAATGCACTTTTCTTAGTCCTTAGTTTTATGCTTTTGTTTCACTTTTTTGGATATCCCATCATATTCAATTCACACCTGCATCCTGTGTTTTTAATATTCCTAGTCACTCTAATAGTAATAAGGTTTTTAAAAAATAGTTTTATCATCTTCACATTGAGGAAAATAAATATTTTGACCTTTTTGAATTCTTTATATTTACTCTTTCCTATCTATTTATCTTTTTATTCTTCTGTTGTCTTGTATTTGAAAATCAATTTTCCTTGTTCATCCCTTGTATTTTAATTAGGAATGTTTGAAAGTCCTACATTTCATTAAATATCCATTTTTCTCCTGAGAGATTATACTGAATTTTACTGAGTAGGTGATTCTTGATTCTAATTTGAACTGATGGCAAGTAAAGTAAGCAGAACCAAGGAAATAGCCTACAAAATGATTATAACAATCAAATTAAAAAGAACAACCACTGAAAAACATTCAAAAGTGAAGGCTACAAAATTAGGATAATGACAACATGGCTCCAAAAAAAAGAGTTATTAACCCCTTCCCCCCACTATCCTCCTTTGCTGAATTGGGAGGTTTACTAGTGTGGAACAAAGTATTTTGAGACTTTTTATGTATTCGCAGTTTTGACTTTTTCCTCCTCTTCTTCATCTTTTTCTTGATTTAAAAATCATTCTGTGACATATATGAAAGCTCTCTTACATGGGGGAGAGCAATGGAACTTTGAATGAACTTCCATATAAAAAAATATAAATATAAAAATATTTTATATATTCACATATGACAATATCCAAATATACATATAAATAATATGAATATAAAATTTACAAAAAATATATTTTATATAAAATAAAAATATAATATAACACAATTAAATATAAATATACATAATATAAAATAATGTAAATATAAATAACATGTAAATATGAAATATATAAATATATATATAAATAAAAAGTAAATAAAGTATTTAACATTTCTTTTTTTTCCCTGAGGCAATTGATTTAAATGATAGAAAAATTGGAAATAACATGAGTGTCAATTTGAGGAATGTATGTATAAATTGTGTTATACATATGTAGTGGAATATTATTATAAAATGAAAATTTGAAAAACTCAGAGAAGTATAAGAAGACATATGAATGATGCAATATGAAACAAATAGAATCAGAACAATATATACAATGACTATAAAAATGTAAAAAAAAAAAAAAAAGAAATATCAATAAAACAAAGGCATAATCTGTGGGATTACAATGACCAATGTTGCCCCTGATGGAATATAGCCTCTAGGGGAGATGACAATAATTTTAAGGTCATCTGACCTTGGGATGCTTCTGTTCTAACAATCTGTCAGTGATTCTAAAGTCTTCTGGCTTTGGAATCTGTGATCCTGATTTCCTCCCCTCCCCCCTTCAATTTTGGAGTACTATTGGTCAGGTACTGTACTATTTGTCAATGATTATAAAAGCCTTCTGGCCTAGGAATATAATATTTCTTTCCTTGGACTTTAGGGAAGATATATTAGTGATCCTGAGACTATCTAACCTTAGAATACTATTGTTCTGACAATCTTGTCTTTCAATGATTCTAATGTCTTCCAGCTTTAGGATAGTTCTAGATCTGTTGGTCAGTGATAACCAAATTCCTGAGAATATTCCTCAGTTCTACCTCTAGGATATAAAATTAGCATATCAATGACATGAAGAACTAGATAAATGTGTCTTCTTGCTTCTGGTCCTTTGCTAAAAATTCTTTTGGAAGTTAGCCCACTTCAATTGTCATTATAATTAGAATAAATTTTTCCTCTTCACTTGGATATGGGTTCAAGCATGCAAATTTTTTTGAGATACCTCACAACACCAGTCTGTAAAACCTAACCTTTTGGGGTCCCTTCCCAACCTCAGTATTTGGTGACCTGGTACAGGGAGAGTCTGGCCTCACCTGGCTTGATTCCCTCCTTGTTAAGGTAAGCCCCCCTTTTTTTCTCTTCGAATCCTATAGCTGGGGCACCCCAAGACACTGAGAGAAGGCTTGTCTGGGTCATTGTGAGCTCCATGCTCAGCAAGTTTTCTTTGACTGGGAAAGGCCAGACTCGGAAATTTTTGTAATTTTTGACAAAGTTCCTAGGGAACCTTTGCCACCTTTTCACCTTCTCTGGGATGCCAGAGGAGATGAAATGCTATAGTATGACTTTTGGCAAAATTGTATGGCTTTTGGCAAAGATGGGGCAGTCCTCTTTCATGTCATTTTTGTCTATCTGTGTCTCTGTACAGAATGTCTGTATCATGTTTGTTCTGTAAGCTAGATTTTATTACCTGGAAAGATTTAAAATGCAACCAGCAAGAAAAAAACCTCTATGCTATAGTTAGAATGCTGGGAAGATATTTTTAAAAGCTTAACTTTTTCCTGTGGACTTCAGCTTGATTAAGTTGGGGGATACACAAAAAAGTTAGCTTATTAAAATAACATCTTAGCAGATTCTCAAAGTTTTGAGAGCAATGATTCGGAAGTTTGTCAATTAGTCATTTTAATATTGCAAAAAAAAAAATTCCTGAAACAATGGGGATAATTCTAGAAATTTACCCCATTCTGAGAAAAAAGAAAAAAAAAAACTAGGTAAATAGCAACTTTTTGCTTCCTTGATTCCTATTTTGTCTGGAGTCCCCTTTTGCATCTTTGGGAAAGCACCCTAGAAGGGAGTCCCCTTCTGCACCAAGAAAGCACCCTCAGGACTCCCCAGAGTCCTGAGTCTATCTAAATTGTGGAGATTGTCAACAAGATCATTATAGCCAAGTCCCTCTGTATGCTAACTCTTCTCATCTCAGATCAGATTAAGAAAAGAGAATGCTAAAGTACTGTAGGAAAACTCAAATTCTGCCTCACCTGTAGAAATGGGGGAAGCAGCTGTGGAGACCCTACACAACCTTGCTCAAACAACTCCACAACTCAGATTAGTGGAATGGAGATGGAGTGGGGGTCAGGCTCCATGATTAGCATTCCCTGAGCCTTAGCACCTGAAACTACCATCAAAAGGAGATCCTGGCACGAGGCACCCCAGCCTTCAGAAGATTCTGTTCAGCAACTTCCTGGGAAGAATCTGGGTACTCCTGGCATCCCCTAGCATGGCAGTGTGAGGTGAGAAAGCCAGTCAGCCTTTGCATCTGGTAAGACCACCATTCTCTGTTTCAATTATGGATATGTATTTATGGCAAATTATTTTATCTCTGCCTAGTCTTCTGATTTGTAAAGAGAATTAATAATTGTTGTTGTGAAGAGCACATAATTGCAAAAGTGCTTAACATAAAACGTTATAGGAATGTTAGCTGCTTTATTGGATATAATTGCTTCATATTTGATAGCTTTATATGGGTTTTTAGATGTAACCAACAAATGATTTCCTATGTGTGTGTAATTTGGAAATTTGTTATATGAGATATAATAATAAAAACAGTTTTAAAAGAGTTCTAATTAAAACTCACTAAAGGAATATGTAAATTGCTATCTATTTGCACTAATAGTGTTACCAGAAGATTTAAGAGTTTGGGAACTTTAGGAAAACAGAAAAGCAGTTTGCTACTACTTAAAAACAAAACAAAACAAAACAAAACAAAAACTTGGCAAAAAACACTCTGCTTTTAAGTTATGTACAGTCAGACTTCTGAGGTCCTTGTCAGTAAAAACTGGCACCTTACCCTTTTCCTGGCTCATAAAAAAGAAATGATTTATGTGAATTAGAAAATAACCAAATGATAATTCAGTTTGTCTAGAACATTTAATAAGAATTTATAAAATCTCATTAACTAAAGTTAAGTCAATTTTAAAATATGTTATATTTCATTTTTAAAATTGTCTTGTTTTCCTCCTAAAACAAAAGGGAAACTTATTTAAGGGAATAGAAATTACAGCTAAGACTATTTGGCTATTACTCAGGAAAATTCTAAAATTGTTACCTAAGTTATTTGGAATTATTGCCATCATGTTAAACCTAAAATAGGTAATTACTATATGTGAAGAGGGATGAGGCAAAATCCTTATTAATTCACCTCCAAGAATGAGGTGTGCAACAAATAAATACCTTTTTCCCGTTTCACAGAGTGGGGAGAAGTATCAAACAGCACAGCCCATGAAAACACTAAGAATAGCTGGGGTAAGCAACAACAAACTCAGTCCCTTCCCTGGGGTCTCTGTCAACTCCCCTTAATTTGTAAGCTTGCCACTTTTCTTGAAACCATCAGGATAGGCAATGTCATTAGCCCTGAGAAATGAGCCTATTTAAGATTTATGGAGCCTAAAAAAGAAATGTGTTTACTAAGAATCTATATGCTTGTATAATGATTGATCTTTTGTACCAGGATCAGTTTAAACATATAAAACATGTTAAACAAAAATCTCATGTGTGTAAGTCCTGGTAAACTTTTAAAATAATGTATCTAGCTCTAAACTGCAATAATAGAAATTGCTATTAGTCATAAAATCTCTTGGATGGTAACTGATATTTTTTTTAATTTTGAATTTGATTTTCTGATCATTAAGTCAGTAACCCACCATTCAAGAGAAATACCATATGTTACTCAGAGGAATGCCTTCCTGAATTGTCATGAGCATCATTATCTGGGCAAGAGTTGGGAGGACAACCTTAGGTGGAATCCTTCTGACTCAGTTTCCCAGTTCTGTTTCTTTGTTTCCCACCTGATTATTCCTGAGTCTGTCTATGAGGTGAAATTATTACTGCATGATCTGTTGTCAAACAGATTTAAGGATGCTTTATCCTGTCATGTATGTGCTCTCAGGCTGAAAACTGAAGGAACTATTTTGAGACAATTATAATCATGTTCCTGCTTTTTCCTTTTATAGCAAATTTCTATAATCAGAGCAAATGGTCAGTAGAAACCATGAGACCAGTACAAGTATTCCAGGAGACACAATGATTTTCTACCTTAGATCTTAAAGATACTTTCTTTTGTGTACCATTGTATAAAGATTCACAATTTCTTTTTGCCCTTGAATGGCAAGTTGAGGGAAACCTAACCCTCACCTATTAACATGGACAGCCATGTCCATAACAGGGAGGTTGCTTCCATCGCAGCCCTCACATATTTGGACAGACACTGTTTATTCAGTATGTAAATGATACCTTGATCTGCAGTCCCACTTGAGAGACTTTTCTGGTTGCAGCTATAAACCCCCTAATTTCCAGCCCCTACCAGGTCTTTGAAGTTTCTTTGTCTAAAGGCCTATATTGCCTATCAGTCTGTTAATCACTCCCTGAATCATTTCATACTTTTGTGGATATGACTGAATTTTATAACTAACTTTAGTTATTACCAAGCCCCTCTATGACTTTATTCAAGGCCCTGTCACAATTTCCCTCAAATGGGGCCCTGATCAGGCCAAGGTTTTTAAGATCCTGAAAGCTAAACTAATATCTTGTCCTGGCCTTAGCCCTACCTAATGCCTTTCAAACTGAACATTGATGGAAGGCAGGGCCAGGTCCTAGGGGTCCCAAATCAGTCTTTGGAACGCTATCCCAGATCTCTTGCTTACTTTTCAAAGAAACTTGGTGTCTTTGGGGTGACCCTCCTACCTTAGAGCTAGCTGCTACAGCCTTTTTAATTGAGAAAACCTCTCTCAGCCAACCATTAGAAGGTCCAACCTCCCCACTAGGTTCAGAGCATTTTTGCCCTCACAGAGTTTTAGCATTGGTTAAAGAAATGAGTATGAACATCTATACTAACATGTTTTGCATGCTCTCTGGAAAGAAAAGGAATTTTTGACAATTGTGGCAAGCTGTCCATGGACCTACAGAGGTTTGGGTTTTGGGAAGGACACCAGAAGGAGGATTCACTTCAGGACAAGGAAAACAGGCTTGCAGATTCAGCTGCCCGTGCTGCTGCCCATTTGCCCTTGATCATGGCACCTTTAATTCTCCAGCTTCCTGACTCTTGTACCCCTTCATATAGCTCACAGGAACAAGCCTTGTAGAAGAAAGGGGATGCACCGTTTCTCCTTCTGGGTGCTTTCAAACATCCTCAGGCAAGCTTCTAATCCCAGAGGCAAGCCAGTGAGAACTTTTTGGCCTGCCCAGCTCTTTGCAGAGTGACAATGGCCCAGCCTTCACTTCTCAAGTAACTGAAAAGGTGGCTGAGGCACTTAAAATTACTTATTGTCTCCACTCTGCCTGGAAGCCTCAGTGTTCTGGGAAGGTGGAGAAAATGAATCACACCCTCAAGTCAGTCCTTACTAAACTGTGCCTGGAGACTGAAGAGAATTGGGTGAAGAATCTCCCATTAGGGAGGTCTGTTTAAGGTCATTTTGCCTACTCCAGCTTCAGTCAGACTCAAAGATTTCCCCAGTTGGCCTCATGTTTCTAGAATTGAAAACTCTATTCCTGTTACTTCTTCTCCCTCAGATATTCCTGAATATTCCTGTGAACCCATAAAGGACTCTTCCAAAGGACTCCTGGAAACACTTGAAACATATGGATAGAGAAACGTGAAATTGTCTGTGCCCTTCTCTCCTTCACTCTGGTTTTATTTCTTTCTTGTTATTTATCTCTTTTTCCATGTGTACCTTTAACAACACTCTGAGGTTGAGAGCTTTGCTCCTAGTATTTTCTCTCCAGCTCTCTTGGTGTCACTCTGTGGGCCCCCCACCAGTGAGGAGATAATTCCTTAGTCTTTAGTCAGGCTAGGGAACTCTGTGGACCGTGGGGGCATTCAGGATTGTTGGGTTTGCCATCAGCATCCTCAAGAAAGCCTACATATGTGATCTGACGCATTATTTGCAAAGGCCCCATTCCCAAATGTCACCATCTCCACCCTGGATACCACCCCATTTGTACTAGCTACCCCTCCCAACCAGGGGAATAACTTTAAGCTGACTAACCCCTATTTTCTTGCTGGAAAGAATCTCCTACCCACATATCACAACACCTATCGTATCTGTTACCTGTATCTCATAGGTACAGAAACTGTCACTGTGACCCATAATGACCATGTTTACATCCCAGGTTTGTGCCACTAATACTGTCAGAGCAAGTGAGCACACCTCAGCAACCTGTACTAGCTGTGCATGTACGTCAAGGGCTCGCTGTACCTATGACTATGGGCCATTCCTAGAAATAATTGTAGGATATTCATTCCAAAATTATTCTGGCAAATTCATTCATAATGCTTCTATACCACCTTTTGAAGCTTCTTCATAACCTCCTGAGAACTAATATTCCTACTGATAGATTTGTTTCTTCCAGACTCGAAGCTATGGACCTGAAAGTATTTGTTCAACCTGAATACCATCAGCTAACTGATTCTGACACTCAGCACCCCACTGAATGCTGCTGCTGCCATCTTCAGATGGCATATTTCCTCTACTCAGTCTGGACCCCACTAGACAGGAACAGCTCTATACCCTTTATCAGCATAAAACGGCTTAAGAAGATGAGATCTTTGTCTCTTTCTCCAAAATGAATTTGAGGTACAAACTACTTGAGAAGGGAAATGATGGAATATAGCTTCCAGGGGAAACTGAGGTCCTCTGACTTTGGAGTGCTTCAGTTCTAACAATCTGTTAGTGATTCTAAAGTCTTCTGACTTTGGAATCTGTGATCCCAAGATCCCCGAAACCTTGGAGTACTATTGTTCAGGCAATCTGTCTGTCAATGATTGTTAAAGTCTTCTGGCCTAGGAATATTAGACTTTAGGGAAGATCTATTAGTGATCCTGAGTCTCTCTAACCTTAGAAAACTATTGTTCTGAAAATCTTTTCTGTCAATGATTCTAAAGTCTTCTGGCTTTAATAATCTGCTGGTCAGTGATAAACAAACTCCTGAGACCACTCCTCAGTTCTATCTCTAGGCCATAAAATTAACATATCGTGACATGAAGAACTAGATAAATGTGTCTCCTTGCTTCTGGTTCTTTGCTAAAAATTCTTTTGGAATTTAGCCTGCTTCAGTTGGTGTTACAATTACAATAAACTTTCCCCCTTGAACTGAATATGCGTTCAAGCCTGAAAATTCTTTTGAGGCACCTCAGGACACCAGTCTACAAACCCCATCCTTTTGGGGTCCCTTTCCAACCTCAACACCCCCAGGAAAAAGAGATGCACCTCTATTTTTTCCTTTCTGGACAGGTAGGAAATTGAGAATTTAGAAAAAGATTTTGTTGATGCTGTTTTTATTGGTTATGCTGAAGTGATTTCTTTATTACAAGGAAAAGTTCACTTTGATAGATTAGAGGCATGCTACATACAGAATTAATTTAAATGTAATTAATGAAACTCAAAAGATACTAATAAAACATCAGAAAGTTGAGGTGACTGGACAAACTCCCCGAGACTTGATAAGACCCCTCTTCTTACTTCACTTTTTGGGGAATGGGTTGTGGATTCTTATAGTTTCCCAGATAGACTCAGAACACCTCATTTACAAAGGGAAAAATCCGACATTTGTAGGAAACTATCCCACCAAAGATTCTTTCTTTAATTAATGAAAGGATAGATGAGGGTTGATTCTCTTTGGGGATAGCAGATATTTTGATTATCCATGTTAATTATTCTTTGGAGGATGGAGGTAGGATTCCCATAAGACAAAGATGCTGCTTCCTTGGAATTCCTGTGGGACAGTGAAAAGAATATGATTACAAAGTTTATTCATAGGCAGATTTAGGAACAAGTAGTGAATGGTAATAAAAATATTAGTCTACAAAGTAAAGTCTTAGAACCTAACTGAGAAAGTCACATGCTGGAGTTAACTGTGGTCAGAGAGAAATATATTTTAGAGATTCAGTGGATATCTGAGGTGGAAGATTTGAGCCATGAAAGGTACCAAGAAAAGGAAGGCATATTAAAGTACCGTTGATTAAAAAAAACTGTAAAATTAAAATTTCCCCCAATAGACAGGGAATGCCAGTTACCCTCCTATCCCTATTTTGTAGGATATTGTATTTTTGTATAACCAAGGAGAGCCCAAACATTGTTTACAGACCCTATTAATTACAGTGTCTTATTAGGTTTTCCTACTCTTACTCACATCTGTCCCTAAGTTATATGATCAGATTTTAAAGCACTTGAGTTCTGGCTTTCCAAAAAATCTGACTCCTAAGAAATCATCTGAAAGTTAAATATCATAGATCTGCATGTCAGGGTGAGCTGTCTTACAATTCAAGCTTCTGACAATGATTTGCAGAGATTCTCAAACATGAAGCCTACTTAACCTCTTTTTATCATTACCCCCACCCAGATGAAAAAGAAATAAGGCAAGGACAAATGGGATACAAGTTAAAGATATTTCCATTCTATGAAATTCTCCTTCTAGTCACAAATTGAGAAGACAGAGTTAAGAAGGACTCACCAGCTTCAGACACATCTAAAATGTGTTCTTTCTTAAGTCCTGCATTTATACAAATCTCCTCGAATTTCTTCTTTATATCATCACTCAGGTCTGGAGTACGTCCTGTAAAATAAAAATAAAAATTATAATAACAACAGTGATAAAATCAACAACAACATTTATATATCACTTTATGTTTTGCACGGTGCTTTACATATGAAGCCCCTCTATGTGTTTCTAGAGAAAAAAAAAAAAAACTTCAATAAGGCTTATGGTTAAGTCTGGGGCATTTGGTTCTTGGGTTCCCTTTTGTTCCTTCCCATCTCCGGTCTACTCTTTTAGAGCAAAAAATTATTTGGAATATAGTGAAAATTTATCTAAAGATAAGATGGAGGCAAAAGTTATTTTAAACAGCACAGATAGTAAATTAATAAAATTTAAAGACAGTAACTTCTAAGGTTAAGTGATGCCATTTTATCAGGGGATAATGAAAAAGGGGACATAAGGAAATGAAGAGAAGTGGAGAGGAAATAACTTCGTTAGGTTCCAATAGTAGTAATAGCCATGGAAATAGTAAAGTTGTATCTTAACACATAACTCCTTAAACAGGTTTCTGAGAGAAGGTTCAGTTCAGATTATATTTAGTTTGAGAGAATAGTGCACTTTACTTGGAAGTGGCTGGTTACTTGGATTTGTGCACATCTGCATCTTCAGGTATCTCTCCCTTCTTTAGAGTTCTCACATTTCTGAACTTGACTCCACCCTTGCTTTTAGTGCAACTTCAGCATTACCATTATCCTTTAGCTTCTTTTTCTAATATTCCTTTATAGAAAGAGGGCTACACATAAATGATCTCATTTGATCTTCAATTAAGATGAGAATGATTGCTGATTCTCTTTTTTTGTAATAATGCAGAGGAGTGTCAGGGGATAGTGGCTGAATGATATAGGGAAGAAATCTATACCACTACTCTGGGCATCTCAACTGACAATTTTGGAGTTAGTAGCTTCCATGTAGACTAGGTATTTCATATTCAGTCATAAAGGAGGACAGATTATCCTCTGATAGTAATGAGAATTTAGTGGAAAAAAATTGCAGTTTTGCATCTTGCCTTGTAATATTTTGAATACACTTTACCTCCAATCCTAGATTATAAACCTCATGAGGGTTTATCTTTATATTCTCCATTATATATAGCTCAGTGTTGTAGACAGCAGGAAATGCACATATATACAAATATACATACACATATAAATGAATGTGTATATGTGTGTATGTTTGTTACCTATATTTTCTCACCTCTCATTTTTCCACTCAATTCTCATTTATACATATATATATATAAATAAGATATGCATATATTTATTTGTTGAATGAATAAATAAATAATTTTATCACATGATAAAGTAAAATTTCTAATAAGTAACTTGTTTCTCTCTCTTGATCCTTATTTAAATACTGTGAAAGGACACTTAAAGAAGATTATGTATCATATTTTTCACTAATTCATTCAGCATAGATTTATTAACAATTTATGGTATGCCAAGCACTAGTAGACTTTGGGGACAAAATGACAAAGTTGAAGCAGTCCCATTCCTCCAAAAAGTTTACATTCTATTAAAGAAGGTTCAGAGCTATCTTCAGAAGTAGATGGAACATTCTGCTGAAGACCGATATGTTGTCCTGAAAAGCATTTTCCCTGATTTGTTCATTGCACATGACAACTAGACACATTTTGTTCCCAAGTCTATAGGCTTCCTTTCTTTCTTTACTCTTCCCTTATGAAAAAGAAGAAAGTAGTGTCAGGGCAGTTATAAAATACATGCCAAAGAGTTGTCCCCAAAGAGTTACTTCCTTATTGTTGTAGTTATACAAGATAAATATGACGTATTCATCCTCCTTGAAACTTTGAATGTAGAGATCATTAATTCCTGAATCTGTAAAACAAACAAAAGTCAAGGTCAGAATTTTTGATACAATGACTTGGAAGTCTATTAGGAGTTGAATGTTATCAAAGGTTTTTCTCAAAGCTTTCTGGAAAGTCCCATCATAACCTCTGAGACTACATCTAAACTGCCACTCTGTTCACAAACCTTTGTCTTTGCTCCTCCTAACCCTCTATAGAAGCACATAATTTTTGGTACAGATGAAAAACCTTTTATTCTAACCACCTCCCTTTAGAGTTGGAGAAATTAAGGCCTAGATGGGAAAAAGATTTGTCCAAGATCATACAACTAGTTAGTTTTAATTTTATTTTCATCAGTCAGGGCTGATGAGACTTCTGCAGGAGGAGCTAAGAGAGTTAAAGCCTCAGATCTCTACTTTGCATAGAATAATCATACAGAGATTGAGGGAGGGTGGTGAGAGGCTTAAAATGTCTCTCCCTAACCCAAAAGGAAGTGTTTTGTATTGTCTCTGATTCCTAGACACTTCTTTGCTTATCAATAGGTCCTTTAATTCATTTCAATGCATGATACTGAAATACAGTGAGATTCTCATTTATACTTACATTTCACCTTCATTGGGCCATCTTTCTCAGCTGGGTTAGCAGACACAGAAAATTGAGTGCATTTTCCATTTTCTCTGAAATAAATAGTAGTATTTGAATAACATTTAAATACACATAAGGAATTTTAATGAAAATTTGACATTTATTCTACATTCCCTTCATATTTATTTGTTATTTCAATTTTATTTCTCCATATTTACTGTTTATAGTCCTAAGAATAATATTATATACAAAAATTACTTAAAAAGATTAAACTAGATTCACGATTTAAAAATTACTGAGTATATTTGTACTACATGCTACTTTCAAAATGTGTGATCTTTATATCTTGTAAATGATGGCAGTGAACCAACCAAAACAATGTCAGTTAGGGCTTTTATTGTTCTTTTATTCTGCATAAAAAGATCCTTAGATGTTAACTTTAATTATGGAAAAGGTAAATGATAACAAATGATTAAGTTTGAATTTTAACTTTGCCCCTTATAAACTGTATGACCTTGGGAAGAGTCATTTAATCTCTATGAATTTCATTATTCTCATCTGTGATGAGAATGGGGATAGTAGTACTCATCCTTCCTATCTTCCTTCATTTCCCATGAGCTACACTCTTAATTCCATTCCAACAATCATCATTCCCCCACTAGTACTTTCTCCCTCCTCTTCCCTAATTTTTAGTATCCTTTTGTATGTTGTCCTACTCCATTAAAAATTCCTCAAGGGCAGGGGCTACCTTTTCTTTTTTCTTTTTGTCTCTAGACCTTATCATACTTCCTGGAACTTTTTTGTTATTTACTAGTTTTAGTAATATCTGATTTTTCATGATCCCATTTATGCTTTTGCTGACAAAGATGCTGCAATGGTTTGTCATTACTTCTCCAAGTCATTTTACACATGAGCAAATTGAGGCAAGCAGCATTAAATAACTTTCTGAGTATCACCCAACTAGTAACTAGAGTCTGAAGTTAGATTTGAAATTAGATTTTCCTGACTCTGCCACCTAATTACCCTTTCTGGAACATAGCAGGTGCTTTATATGTATTAACTGCATTGTATCATGTTGTATTGTTTCCACATCACAGAAGAGAATATTGAAATTCAGAATTAAATTGTTCAAGATCATGCAGCTTGTGTAAGGAGCAAAAGATACTTTGTAACATTGAAAGTATTATATAAATATAAGCTGTTATTAATTTCTCTTCACTGCATCCAAAGAAAGCTGTGTAGAACAGATAACATTGACCTAATTTATAGATACACTTAAGACAGGAAGATTAATTACACAGCTAGTTAGTGTGAAAATAGGGACCAGAGCCCAGCTAGAGTTTCTTCATTATGATTCTGCTCCTGGCAATTAATCTGGAGTGATAGTCTATGAGACCTGATTTACTCACATCTTTTTTGATATGGCTAAAGCGTGCTGAGCAGTTAAGGCTTCTTTAAAGAATCTATTTTTATCCTCCATAGTCTTCATGCCAATGTCACTAGTGTATCAGAGGATGTTGCGTGCCAGCTTCTGTTCTCTCTTTCTTGATTTTCTATCCTAGCAGAGCTGCCTCCAGGATCACAAACTATTTTTAAGTGATGATTAGCCTTTGAGCAGTGAATCAAGGAAGACTGAGAGAAAAAGAAAGAAGCAACTTCTCTAATTGGTGTATTTTTTTAAAGTGATTCTCTATGCATTTCACAATCAGTGTCATTTCTCCCCCTTGTATACACTGCTGAAGTCTATGTTGCCTATTGGTGCCTTTTCCCTTCCAAGGTGGTCCTAGGTTTTCATAAGACCAACCACGACATGGAAGCTTCTTCAATTACTAGTTCTTGGGCCAGATTAAGTCCAACCTGGGTGAGATAAGGGAGCCCAGAGCAGGGCCTTAGGTCAGGTTTCCACATTCACCAGTTAACAAGGCAATATTTACCTTTTGAAGAAGATTGCATGCAGGTTGCCATTCTCTATAATGAGTTTTTGGACAAAAATCCTCAAGGGACCTCCTTCCTCAATCTTAGCTGTAACATTTGAGGCCAGTGCCACAGTGTACCAGGTTCCTGAGAGCTGTGGAATAAGATCTGGGTAAGATTTGAAGAAGGGAAAGCACACCAGTCATGAGATTCTGGAGCTGGGTGATATTTTGGTCCAAATCTCATATATTATAGAAAAGGAAAGTGAGGCTTCCAAACAAACCAAAATAGATTCCTACCCCAACTCTGCCATGTGTGTGTGTGTGCATGTGTGCATGTGTGCCTGTGCATGTGTGTGTGTGTGTGTGTGTGTGTAAACAGCATACTAGAGTAGGAAAAAATTAGAAAAAGTGTTGACAGTTGGAGCTTGTCCTGGCTCTCACATTAACTATCTGTACAGTCTTGGAAATGTTACCTTATATATGGAAAAGCTTTTTAATACATCATTTTTCTCATCTAGCAAATGGAAATAATAATATTTGTACTGCGCTTTGAGGTTGTTCTGAGAATAACATAACTTCTACTGCCCTTACTCAATCTTGCCTTTAGAAAGGGCTGATCAATTCTGTTGCAATTATTTGAGAGCATAATGAGGCTAGGGATTGTCACAGAAGCAGGGATATCTATTCTATGATTTAGCAGTTTAGTATACTCCTATTTCACTTATGAAAGATGTGGGCTGATTCTGAGTCCCTTGTCTGATTCTAATCATTGGGAAGGCCCTGTAGGTTTTTATTCCTCTCTTTTCTGCCTAGGTCTGAGATCACTTCATAAACCATGGTAGAAACAGTCTCAGCATGTGATAGATAGAAAACCCCAAAGCTACCATTTGAATCCTATTGGTAGATTTAAATGGCACACAACTGAAAGAAAATCTCCAAATGCTATGCTTCGGAGTGTTCGAGTAACAGGTTATCCTATGGAATTTGTTTTATTTTACTGACTGCTCTCATGCTATAGTCAGATGAAGAGAAGGTGGTTTCAATCTTTGCAGTTAGGATGAAATTAGCCATTTGAAGGAAATATATTGTAGGATCACAAAATTTTAGACCTAAAGGGTCCTTAGAGATAATCTGACCCAATTTCTGTATTTGATCTACTATGTAAAATCTTTCTTGTTACTCTCTTCTCCCTGACAGCTATTAGTGCCCCATCATCACAAATTGCTTTAAAAATGTTTATATTTAGCATGGCACAGTGGTTAAAAAGTTAGAGTCAAAGCTCCTCTGGATGACCTGAAAACTCCTCTGTTACTTAAGAGGTGTATGCCCTTATGTACAGTTTTAATGACTTAGTGGCCCAGTCATTTCTCTAAGATTATAAATGTCAGAGAAGATAATAACTGAAATTGGTCAAAGTTTCTTCATCCAAAAATTCTCTATATCAGTGAAGTCCTAAATCCCTATATATTACACATATTTATATAGGTATAGGTTGTTTCCACTAATAGAATGAATTTTTCCTTAAGGGGATTTTTTCTATATTTCTAACACCCAAGCCGTGTCTGACTCACAGTCGATGCTAAACATTAATAGTACTTTTTTGGTTGATTGATATAAATTATCCCAGTGGATTATTCTGGAAAGATAGAATTGGACCATGTCCCATTCGGGCTATTTTAAAAGATAATATATATAGGTCATAGGTACACACACACACACACACACACACACACACACACGGCATCACTTTGGACTTTGAGTTGAATTCCAATATATCAGGCTATACAACTACTAAGGACAACTTTGAAAAGAAGGGGAATCCTTTCCATCTTGCCCCAAGACCTGTCTTTGTCCTGCTCTCCAAGAAGAGCTTCTGTTTTTCTTGTATGTTACCCCTTAAACCTCTCCCAGACCACCCCAAGCATCTTGCCTGCATCCACCATTTCAAACTTACATCTGGTTGGTGCTCCTTAGAACAGGTATGGTGAGCATGGAGGCCCCAGACCAGGGCCAGTCCCAGACTCAGCAGCAGAAGCTTCATCTCGCCCATATTTGTTTCTGCTTTAGTAGCAGATAGAAATATGAAGATGATTCCAATGAATGCTCTTGGCTTTCAGACCAACTGCCTTTATACTCTTTTATGAGGTCAGGCATCTGATGAGATAGCCCTAGATGGCCTCCCCCAGATGCACTAAAGGATACTTTATGCAGAGTCTCTAACCAATGCTTATCTACTAGCTAAGCATTCCAAGGACACTGGCTACCATACACTTTTTGACAATGAATATTTTACATTTCTGAATTATTAAGTTCCAAGAATAGTCAGTGTTATGTTGGATCAGCTTTTTTCCTGTGACAATTCCCATTTAACATGAATTTCCTAAACACGTAAGTTATACAAAACTCTAGGGATGCTAGTCTTCTTGGGAGAAGTGCCTATGGCAAAGAAACAGGGTCACCTCTATGAGGGATATTACAGTATAGTTGTAGAGATACAACAAGCATTTATTAAATACCATTGTATACAAAGAACCATTCTGGGAACTAGGCAAGACAAAAAGTTTGCATAGAACCTGATCCCTGTTCTCCTGGAGTTTGCAGTCTAATAAACAATAATCCATCCTAAGATCATTTTTTCCTGTTTTTGTGATTTCAGAGGTTTATGGAACTCTCAGTGAGGGAACTTTTTCTTCCATTCCATATACTCAATTGTTCTGCAATTTAAGCAACTTATCCAGATTCACTCAGTCAGTATCTGTGAGAAGTAGGACTCGAACTTTGTGCTCCCCAAGTTAAAAGGTATAAAACAAAATGCTCTATGAAATCTAAGGAGAAAGATGAGGATCACAGCAGACTTCCTGGAGGAAATAACCTTTGAAGTGAGCTTTTAAGGAAATTTAGGAATTCAATTTGTGAAGATAGGGAGGAAGAACATGACAGGCATAGGAAATCTTGAGAGCAGAGCCACAGATCTGGCAACAGAAGTCAGATTTAGGAAAAAGAATAAAATACTTCCTTCACCCAAATCAAAAAATATCTGATTTACACAGTGCAAGGTTTATCATCCTCATTTTATAGCTTAGGAAACTGAAGCTCAGCGAGGGAAGCTGACTCAATAAGGGTTACATAGCAAGTAAGCCTTAGTGCTTTTCCCATTCTCTTGGGGATGAGGGAAAGCCTTGTCTCATCTATTTAGTCAATAAACATTTATTAAAGCATCTAATATGTGCCAGACCTGTGCTAAGCACTCGGGATTCAAATAAAGGCAAAAGACAATCTCTGCACTCAAGTTGTTCACAGTTAAATGGTAAGAGAAAACACAAAAGTGGAGCAATTTTGGTGAATCTGAGTGTTAGTACAACTCTGCTGCTAACAGGCTGGGTGACTAGAGGAGATCTCTGAGTCTCAATGTTTTCATCTAGAAAATGGGAGTGATGATCTCTATCTTGCTGGCTTAAAAAGACTGTGATGAGTGCAAAATGGCATAATCTTCAAAAAAGATAAATTGCTGCATCAATCTGGAATGTTATTCCAGTAACTTGGTGGAACTGGGACAAGTCATTTCTGTATCCTCGACAACATTTAAATATTGTACTCCCTTGTGTGTGTCTATATGCTGGAGACTCTGAAGCTTTTCTGTAATTTTTATGGCTTGACTGATCACAAGATAAATTTATAAATCCCATAAAGGGTAGTATTCTATGGTGTCAAAAAGCATATGCATCTTAAAAATGTCATTATTAAAAGTGTCCCTTGTACTTTTCTTCTACTTTTGTTACTTGTGTTCAATTCAGTAGATAGATGTTTATTAAGGGCTTACTATGTTCAAGGTGTCATAGTGGGGACATAAAGGGAAAAAAGAAGGAATGAGTGAAGGAAGGAGAAAAGAAGGAAAGAATGAAGGAAAGAAAGAAAGGAAGGGAAGGAGTCAGGAAAGAAAGAAGACAGGAAGGAATGAGAGAAAGCAGGAAAGAAGAAAAAAGGAAGTAAGGAGGGAGGGCAGAAAGGAAGGAAAGAGAAGGAAGAAGAATAGAAAGGAAGGAAAGAGAAGGAAGAAGAGTAGAAAAGAAAGAGGGAGGGAGGAAAGAAGAAGAAGGGAAGGAAAGAAAGAAGAAAGGAAGAAAAGCAGTAAGGAAGGAAAACAAAAAGGAATGAAAGAAGGAAGGAAAGAAGAAAGGAAAAAAGGAAGGAATGAAAGAATGAAGGAAGGAAAGAAGGAAGGAAGAGGGAGAGAAGGGGAGGAAGGAGAGAGGAATGTAGAAAGCTAAGGTCTTTAGATTTTACCTTTGTGACATCTTTCTTCTTTCCTCTGACACTGCCAATACTCTCCTGGTTTGGGTCTCATCACCTTACTTCTGGATTATTACAATAGCCTGCTGATGGATGTGCCTGCCTCAAAGCTCTTAACCCTCCTGTTCTTGAATTCAGTTATCAAAATTGTCTTCCTAAAGCATAGTTCTAAATATGTCAAATCCCTACCTCACTCAATAAATTCCAACTATTCTTTAATACTTTCAGAATCAAATATAAAATAATCTGTTTGGCATTCAAAGCCTTTTATAACCTGATCATATCACTTTTTTAATGGTTTTATACTTTACACTTTCTATGACATCTAATCCAGGGATACTAGCCTCCTCTAACAAGACAATTTACCAAAACCCATGAATTTTCTCTGGCTGTCCTCTAAGCCAGGAATACTTTCCCTCTTCATCTCTACCTTCTTGCTTCTTTCAAGTCCCAGATAAAATCCTGCTCTCTACAGGAAGACTTTCCTGATGCCCCATTAATTCTGGTTCCTTTCCACTATTGATTATTTCAAATTTATTCTGCATATAAATCATCTATACATTGTTGTTTGCATTTTGCATGCCCATTAGACAATGAACTCCTTGGCACATTAAGAATGAGAGTCTCCATCTTCATAAAATTTTTCTTGGACCACATCAGGGTCTGTCATTATGGGAGTATACACATGGATAAAGGTTACATAGCATTTTCCTGCAAAGGTCTCACATTGTCATGAAAATCTCATTACTCATTTTGGGAGGCATACAAGCTTGTTGACTAGGTTGCTTTTTATTACAAAACCTATGCCAGCTAGAATAGTGAACTCAGACAAGTCTTTTATCTTCTCTGCAACCCCCAAATAATGCTTTAAGATGATAAATGGTCAAGGAGTTGCTGAATTATACTTGGCAGAAGGATTTTCATCTCTGGGAGTTCCCTATAACTTTAAATTCAAAGATAAAAAACCAAAAGGAGACTGTCCTTAATGTGCTTTATTATGTATTAGACTATAAACATCACAAAGACAATCAAGTCCAAGCATTTCTTTTTGACAAATGCCTTAAATTTTGCTCTACACACCATACGCACTTAATAAATGTTTATTGAATTTCTGCAACTAGATAAACTCCCAGATAGTGATGAGAGATTTTTTTTACTTCACTTTGACATTTGCTGCTTATTCAGCAACTTTCTTTTCTTTTATTCATTGACTTCCTTGAGATATATGGTAAACTTTTGAATCTCTGGGTCAAAGGGTATGGACATTATAAGGGATTTTCTTAACATAATTTTGAATATTTTAAATATTTTCTAAAATACTTAGACTGATTTGCATCTCCAACAATAACTCATTTTTTTCTTGTACAGTCATTCTAACACTGACTTTCCATTGGTTGTTAATAGTTTGTAATTTGGTGGCTCAGGGGATAGAGTGCTGGACCTGGAATCAGGAAGACCTGAATTCCAAATTGTATAATATTGGTCAAGTCTTTTCACCTCTCTTGGCTTTAATTTCCTTATCTGTAACATGGGAATAATAATAACATCTATTTCATGAAGTATTTGTGATAATCAAATGAGACTATAAATTGCTCAGCATAGTGCTTGGCACATAATAAACATTCTATAAATGTTATTATTTTTATTATGTCCTTCAATTATTTATCTAGTAGGAAAAGGCTTTGAGTCTTATATATTTTTATAAGTTACCAGTATCTCAGATATCTTTCACTTAGATGTATTTGATTAAAAAGTTTTTTCCCTTCCCAGCTGACTGCATCCTTATCCTAGTTGTTTTATTTTGTTCAAACAAAACATTTTCAATGTCAAATAATATTCTGCCTCTTCCCAGACAGGACTCTTGGGTAGGACTTTAATTGCAAATATCTAATAAATGGTTAATCCGGTACATTGTATCCCAAATACATTAAAAAATCTGGGAAAGGTCAGGAAAGATTTTAGAATAGCTGGAGGAGGAGGCCTTGTTACATTGTGGGAATTCACCCAGGCACCTCAACTGATGAATTTTTATCTGTATATGCTATTAATGTCTTTTATTTTTACATAATGGTTACTAATGATTATATAGCACCCATCTCCCCAATGATTCTTTCCTTCTAACAAAGTATAATAATCCCTCTAGTCTAGCCTCCAGCTTAGTACTAACAGGACTTTAGATTGGTTCCTCAGGGATGTCAGTATTCTGTGGAACTATTCACCCAAAAACCAGTTCTGAAGTCTCCAATGGTGCCCTTATTAAACAATTACTAGCTTTAAGCATAATTAGCTTTAAGCAATGTAATATATTGTTACTAAAGTAAGATAAGCAAATATAAAATATTTTGCTCCAGAAACCTGGATTAAACCATCTCACAAATGCACACAGCTTCCACTGGGAAGAGTAGGAATATACTTATGAGACACAAGTAGCGATGCACACATCTAGAGAACATATATGGCCAAGGCAACTCCTACATTTAGTACTGTAGTGTCCCAATATCCTTTCTCTTCCTGCAGTATCCTTATACAACTCACTTCAGATTAAAACATCTCTTTCAGGGCATGCTACTCAGCTGGTCTTCCTGGGACTGCTCTCCCCTGTAAGTCTTCTGGCTATCAGTGGTCATTTTGCCTTGAATCTACCATTGACTCTCTTCCCTGCTGCCAGGGTTCATGCTTTTTAAAGCTGCTTTTTTTGAGCTGTTCAACTTGATTGATTCCTTAATTTGCAGGCCTAGCTTTTTTATAGTCACCAGGAATATGACCAATCTTCAGCCAACTAATGTAATCTTAACTTCCAATTCAATCAGAAAACTTTCTCACGGCCATAAAAACAACTTTATGTTTCATTAATGCTTTAATATTTCTCATCTCTGTCATCTTCCCCTACTTTCTGTCAACTGAGTGCTGAGGGGAAAGCTGAACCAAGTATACTACAAAAGAAAAATAGTTAAGCAAACCATATGCAAAAATATTGTCCCTCCTCTGCCTCTCTAGAGGGATGTGAGAGAGATACTTTTCTTCTTGAGTTCATGGTTTGTTACCAAAAATACAGAATTTGAGTTATTCATAGTGTTCTTTTTTATTTACATTATTGAAAGCATTTTCTATAATCTTTTTCTAGTTGTTATTTCACTCTGCATTGTTCATATTAGTTTTCCTATTTCCCCCCAATTCCTCATTTTTAAAAATTTTGTACAGTATAATATTCCATTACATTTCTAAATTACAATTTGTTCAGCCATTCCCTATTTGAATTTATGTTCAGCTGCTATGCATTTATTTCCACTTATGGCCACAAAAAGTGTTGTTTTGTGAATTTCAATAAATATCTTTGAGCCTTCCATTTCCTTACTCAAATAAAATTTTAATTTAAAATCTTCCTTTTACTACCCTCTCTGTATTAAATATTATAAACATCAAATAAGTAACATTGTTTTGTGATGTTTTTTTTCCAAGAAGTGTTTATTTCTAGCCCATCTAAGGCTACAGTCCAAATTCCATTTTCTCTTTAGTGGACCATATATTTCCTTGCTTCTTTATTTTTAATATATGCTTCATGAAATAATAGTGCTTCTGAAGAAAAATATTTGCATCTCCCTCTTCTATCTCACTGCTCCATTTTTATTATTTTTATTTATCACTACTTCTACACTTTCACTTTCTCTATGACTTTTTTGTTTGTTTTTAGCCTAATCCAGTCCTATCACCCATTCTTGATACTTTTTCTCAGACAGTAATTTTCATAGTTTGAAACCTTCTTTTCCTATTGTCATGGTATTCACAGACATCCTGAAGCCAACCAGGCTTAGCCTTGGATTGGACAACATAAAAGCTTAGCTAATTGCCTGTCTTCTATAAAAAGCAAAACAAAACAATTTTCTAGTGAAAAATTGACCACAAATTTATAAGACTCTAAAGCATGCAAACATTTTTATATTTATCCAGATTTTCACTGAAGTATCTTTCCCTCCCATGGAATTACACTCCATATTTGTCATATGGCCTTATAGGAATGGTGCTTTTTATCTATTATAGTTTGTCTGTGTTGGGGCATAAAGAAAGTTCAATGTGAGACAGTTTTAGGAATAGAGGACACTACAGTCACAGCTTATAAAATGAATCAGTCAAGTTATTTGTGCAGACTGTACTTGGCACATAGAAAGAGCATAGAGTTAGGGCAATTAGGATAAATATGAAAAAAAAATAATTTGATTCTCTGATGGTATTTCCAAACAATACTTTGGGTAAAAATATTGCTGTCTATGTCCTTCTTGATGCCAATTTAATTATTTTAAATTTGAGTTGTTTTATGTTTTTTTGAGTTTGTTGGAATTGTGTTACCAGAAATCTTTGAGCTAGGGTTTCTCCTATCTCCATTTCTTTATCCCCACTTCTTGGTATATAGCAAATACTTAATTTTTTTTGTTTGTTTGTTGTTTTTTTTGCTGAAGCAATTGGGGTTAAGTGACTTGCCCAGGGTCACATAGCTAAGAAGTATTAAGTGTCTAAGGCTAGATTTGAATTTAGGTCCTCCTGATATCAGGGCCAGTACTCTATTCACTGTGCTATCTAGCTGTCCCACAAATACTTAATTTTTTATTCAGTTGACAGGATATGGGAATGCAGAAGCATTGAACCCCCAAAATATATTGGAGTTTCAGAACTCTCTCTGCACATCCACCAAATATTGGGGAGCAGGAGTTTGACGCCAAAAATAAATTGGAATTTTGATCCAGTGTCTCAAGATGTCTCAGAAGAATTTGTAGGCTTAGACCATCTCCAAATCTATGGGTAAAGATTTTATTATACTTTCGACAGTGGGGTAAGTTTCAAAAAGGAGTTTTAGCCATTAATAGAGGGAAGATGCCATTAAGGTAGGTTTAAATTCCTATCTAAGGAATTTAACAGGAGATTACACCATTGACTGGTGGGCTAACCCTGAAAGGATTTAATGTCCTAAAAGGAGTTGGGAGGGGGGTTAGAGGTAGGTTTTTTAATAGGGGAAAATAACATTGAGGTTTGACATAATAACTTGGCCTTCTGATTGGATGCAATAACTATACTTAGGATAGCAAAAAGTCCTCTTAAGGGTGAGATAATCCCATCAATGCTCCTCCCTGCTTGTCTCAAGGAGTATCTATGGGAATTCAACTAAAAAGAGCCTTAAATTCAACAAAAATCTCTTCCTGTCAATGATTCTTTTTATGGCCCACCTAGTCACTAGGTTGCTAACAAAGAGAAGGACTTTTTCTGGAGTCTTATTCACCCATCAGCCATTAAAAAAAAATGTTGCATTTCCCTTTCCCTTTACCAAGAGTTATTTTTGAGGAGACACTCAAGAGCTGGTATTGCCTAAGAAATCTCCTCAGCTCATATAAGTCTTTCCAGGCTTTTCTGAAATCAGTCTGTTCATGATTTTTTATAGAAAAATAATGTTCTATTACATTCATTTACCATAACTTATTCAACCATTCCCCAACTGATGGGTATCCATTCAATTTTATCTCACCCATTTTTGATGGGTAATCCTCTGATCCTTGAGGCTATAGAAAAAAGTGTGTTGTTGCTCTTAATTGTCAATTCACATTCAAGGAAGCATCAAGGGAATAGATGCCAAAACAAGGGCAAAGACTGGCATGCCCCCTCTTCAGCATTGTAACCTAAAAGAATACCTGGACTACTGGATATTTGATTCCTTTCATGCAGTGAAAATAGATTATTGGGGAAGGAATGATGAATACCTAATTTGATTCTGTCTATTTGTCTTTGACACTAATCTCAAATTCCTTGACCACTACCCTTTGTTCTCTCTTGTACAGAGAATGTATAGTACAAAAAGCTGCCTTAAATCCCTTTGATTACAGTTCTCTATAATAGTGGTTCTCAATTTTTTTTCCCTCCATCATAAGAAAGTATTCTCCTTGTGGAATCAAGACATTTGGAGTGTTTGTTTAAGCTGGCAACAGAGGAAGATTAATAAACAGTTGAGCCTCTGGACTAATTTCCTGATCCTGGAGATTCTTCTACTGCTCCTTTCCTTTCCCAATTCATCATCCTTTTCTTTGCTTCCCCAAGGCTTGAAGCAAAGGATTCAGTCTTACTTCTGTACTATTGTATGCAGTTGGGGGACAAGAGCTGAGGAATGTGAAAGTCTCAAAATGTGGCAAAAAAACTAGGGAGTGGGATGACATGATAATTTAAAATAGATAAATGATTGCAACCATTTTTATTTCAAGGGCAAAATTTTACTGAACATTCAGAAAAAGGTCAGTACTCCCTGTGAGAACTCCTTGTCTATGACAATCCCAGATCCTTTTTCTAGGTTATAATTGATAAAAACTAAGTTTCAAAATGATTCTATGTGGCTGGGCTCAAACCAGAGCAGAAGCAATTCCATAGATAACTATGTAAAATCTCAAAGTTTAAGGAGTTAAGCAAGTACAATGTAAGCACAAAGTAGATCTGTCTATTGGGAATATGGGGTGGGGAGGGGGTGGTGGTAGGCAGTACATGTGACTGGTAATTGATCACAATATTGATTAATATGAGCTGAGTTTATGATGAGTCTGTACAGTAAGTTGGTGCAATATTTCATTAATGGAAAGATATTATCCAGTTCACAGAAAATAGTGATTTTACTTTATTTTGGTTTGTTCATCCCACATGTGGATATCCTTTCCTGTTCTGGTTCTACATTTTAAGAAAGATTTTGCTAACCAGAGCTCTTTCAGAAAAAGGTGACTCTACACCAACTATGAGGGGAGAAAAAAAATCATAGTCTATAAATATTGAAGAAAACAGATGTTTGGCCTGGAGAAGAAAGAGATGATAAAGAAGAGATATTGAATTTAGAATTGAATTGTAAAGCATATTAGAAAGTTACCTGAATCTTATTTAATCTCACATCTAATACAGATAGGCATTTTCTTGAAAATATTTCTAATAGATGATTATTCAGACTTTTCTGGATTCTTTGTTGTAATAATATCCAAAATAAGGAAGAACAAAAGCCTCCATCATTCAATCTTTCAAAATAAAAAAGAACCTAACATTTTGGACAAGATTTGAGGTAGTAAATAAAATAAATAGTATGGCTACCCCACCACACACCTAGAGAGTAGTATTCTTTTAGCCAGTTGCCTCTTTGTATCTTAACAGGGGGATAAAGAAAAGGTAGGGAAAAGAAAAAGGGAAGAAAAGTATTGAAGGGTAGAGAAAGAATTCTCAAAAGTTCAATACCTTAATTAAAGATGCTAAAAAAAAAACACCAATTCTTCCTGAAATATTCCCAGGAATGGAAATGCTCTCAAAGGATTTTAAATTTTAACTAGGGGAGGGAAAAGGATAATTTAAGGAGAGAAATGCTTATATTTGCTGGATGGGGAATGGGTCAGGAAAAGCTGTATGTATAAGTGGTCCTTTGGTCTGAATATTGAGATAATTAGAAATTCTAAGAAATGGAGCTGAGATGGGAATGCATTCAACTGCAAGGTAGCTAAAGTATATGAGGAATAGTAAGAAAATAAGTTTGGCTATATCATAATGAATGTGAAGGGGAGTGACAAATGTGAGCAATAAGTTTGCAAAGGTACAGGTTTTGAAGGACTTTAAATAACAAGCATAGCAGTTTATACTTGATCCTTAAAGAAACTTTGAGCTATGCATCTTGTTTTCTTTTTCATTTTTTCCCTTTTTCATCTGATTTTTCTCATGCACCATGATAATTGTGGAAATATGTACAGAAGAATTGCACATATTGTTAACATATTGGATTACTTGTCATCTAGGGGAGGAGATTGGGGGAAAAGAAGAAAAAAAATTTGGAACACAAGGTTTTGCAAAGGTGAATGCTGAAAATTATCTATGCATATGTTTTGAAAAGAAACAACTTTAATCAAAAGAAAAAAAAGAAAACTGTTAGCTTCTTCAGTTTATTAAGTATGAAATGCCATAATCTGACTTATACTTCAGGAAATTAACTTTAACAGTTGTATGGGAATGAATTGGGGTAGGGAGATTTGTGTGAATGGAGAGAATGGAGAGAAGGAAAAGGATCTGTATCCTTGGAAAAGCACAGAGAAGAAGATTTGGCAACTGACTGAAAATGTGGAGTAAGAGTAAAGAGTAGAGAATGATACTGAAAAAAAGAAAGAAGGAAGAAGAAAGTCCTGGAATTGAGACACAAGATGAAGGTTTTTTTTTTTTTTTTTTTTTTGCTGAGGCAATTGGGGTTAAGTGACTTGCCCAGGGTCACACAGCTAGGAAATATCTGAGAGTAGATTTGAACTCAGGTCCTCCTGATTTCAGGGCTGGTGCTCTATCCACTGCACCACCTAACTGCCCCTGAAGGTTTTGTCTTGAAACTGATTTCTAGTAAAAATGAAACATACAAAATGTCTTACCTGCTGACCAGTGGGCCCATGGGTAAGGACTGATTCCAGCGGCTCTGCTCTTTTTTCACACAATAGTCTCTGTGTTTTCTCCAGACTAGCCCTGACAACAGCCCACCATTTCAATATTCCAGCTCCAACATTTCTCCAAGAACATTGATAAAGGATTCCCAGAGCTGAGCCTTGGGCCTGCTAGCTTGGAGTAAAGCCCCAGCTATGAATTATCCAGACTTATTTAATGAAGATGTGAAATATCATGTTTTCAGTATCCACTTGGATATTCTGGGTAAAAACTCTAGAGTTTCTTCCTTCTTTTATCTAAGGCTTCTTACTGAAGGTCATGAAAAAGGAATACAACTCTCCTAAAAGCTGTGAAAAATGTTTAAGTGATAGGAAAGGAAGAAAAAGGTGGGCAAAGAAGTGGAGGGCAGGAAGGGAGGAGGGGAAAAGCACAGGCTAGGGGGAGCAAAAAATAAGGAAAAAAGCCTTGTGTGGTCCTGCTATAACATGACATGAACTTAAAGAGTTTGGGGCTAGAGTCTCTATAGGCTTTATGCCCCAAGTGGACATGCACTTCACAGAATGGAGTGTATGAGAAAAGCCTACATCCATTTTTCCCCCTCACCAACTGAGACAGGATTAGGTTACCTGATAGAGTTCCCAAGGCCTCCTTACAGGACAACCTCGAAGGAACATCTACTCTGAATGGAGATGCTCACTCTGAATTGGAGATTTTTGCCAGTAATAAGTGCCCTGAGGATGGGGACTTATCCTATAATCCAATGAGAGAAAGTCTGGATGAAGGAGCAGAAGTAGGATAAAGCAAATGGCTTTTTCTCCAGGGTGCTGATTCTGAGAGCATATTTGAAGTGCTTCAATAGCATGAGAACAACAGTAAGTTGCTAGTAACAATAATTAATTAAAATAGGAGGAAGGAAAAATTCCCGCCCAGTTCTGCCAACCCCACCCCCATCCTCTCTCACTCCTGTCCTCCCCTGACTTTATGGTCCCCGTCCTTGTATGTCTCAGTGTTTCTCCCTTATGGCAGTTTCCTGTCCCCATGCTTCTATGCAGGGTTCATTTCATGCCATTTACCCCCAGGACAATTGCTTAGAGTACAAGAATTTGTAGTTATATTAGTTACAGTTGTGATCAGGAGTGTTGGGTAAGAAAAGGAAATTGGCATTCACAGAACAGGCAATGCAGTGTATTATAAAACAAAAAGTTCTGAATCTGGTGTTAGGGACACCTTTTATTATTGCTTATTTCTTCTGTGATCATGGGCAATTTTATTTCTTCTCTCTTGGACTCAGTTTTCTCATCTATAATAGTAATTTTTGTAGGATTCATGATTTTGTTGGCATAGAGAGCTCTTAATGAGGAAATTCCTCTACCAATTCAGATTGATACCTCTGAAAGTTATAGATTTAAACAATTTCAAGGGACTTGCCTACCTACAGTTCGCCATTTCCTTCTCTGGTTCATTTTTATAGATGAGGCAATGAGGTAAGCAGGGTTAAGTGACTTGTCCAGAGTCACACAGCTATTAAGTGTCTGAAGTTGGATTTGAACTTAGGTCCTGAATCCAGAGAGACTTATTCTCTACCCACTGCTCCAGATAGCTGCCCTTGCTCTGTTTTATAGATAAGGAAACTAAGGTTTCATTCAGGATGAGACTCCAAATGTCTTGCCTAGGACCACACAGCTGGTGGGTATCTAAATCAGGATTAACTCAGGTTTACCTGATTCCATGTCTATCGCTCTATCCACCACACCATACTCTAAATAAAGGGATTGGAGCAGCAAAGTCCCTATTAATGTAAATAACAAGTCACTGGAAGTGGTCAAAAGCATTTGAATTCACACTGTTTAAAATTTTATTTAGGGAAAATATGGTAAATGGTTCCAGTCCAATGGAAATAAACAGTGTGGATTTGAATAATACACCAACTTCAGGGAATGCATTATTCCCACTAATTAGAATGTAGCTATTTATCTTTATCTCTCTATCTATACATGTATATATGTATGCATATATTATACATATATTATATATACATAATTTTGTTGCTATTCAATTATTTCAGTCATGTCTAACTCTACATTTTTGATTTTAATATTTTTTATTTTTCCAAATACACACAAAAATAGCTTTCAACATTCATCTTTGCAAATGTGGTCCAAATTTTTCTTCCTCACTCCCCCCACCCCTGCCCCAGACAGCAAGCAATCCAATGTAGGTTAAACATATGCAATTCTTCTAAACATATTTCCATATTTATCATGCTGCACAAAAAAAAAATCAGATCAAAAGGGAGGGGAAAAAAAAAAAACATGAGAAAGGGGGAAAAATTCCAAACAAACAACAACAACAAAAAGGAAATACTATGTTTTAATCCACATTCAATCTCCATATTCTTCTCTCTGGATGTGGATGGCACTTTCCATAACAAGACTATTGGAATTGCCTTAAATCACCTCATTGTTGAAAAGAGGCACGTCCATCACAGTTGATCATTACATAATCCTCTTCTTACAGTGTACAATATTCTCCTGGTTCTGCTCACTTTACTTAGCATCAGTTAATATAAGTCTTTCCAGGTTTTTCTGAAATCATCCTGCTGATTATTTCTTGTAGAACAATAATATTCCATAACATTCATGTACCATAATTTATTCAGCCACTCCCCAACTTAAAGGCATTCACTCATTTTTGTATATGTGGGTCCTTTTCCATCTTTTATGATCTCTTGGGGATTTGCATGTCTAATTCTTCATGTTCCCATTTAAGGTTTTCTTGGCAAAGATACTAGAGTGGTTTGTTATTTCCTTTTCCAGCTCATTTTACAGGAATGAGGAAACTGAGGCAAAGAAATTTTGCCCAGGGTCACATGGCTAGTATCTGAGGCCAGATTTGACCTCAGGAAAATGAGTCTTTTTGACCCCAATCCTAGCACTCTAGCCACCATTCCATGTAGCTGCTCTGATGTATTTTAAAGTCTGAACAATAGTTGTTTTATAAGGTCTTTTCTAACTCTAAATTTATGATCTTGTGATTTCCATTTTTAAATCTGGTAATTGTCAAAAACTTCTATGATGATGTAATAGAAATTATACTAATCTTGTTATGAGGAAACTTGAATTCAAGATGGAGATAACTCAGTACCATGAACCCCAAGAGCCTCATGAATAATAATACTTCCAGCACAGATTCCATAAAAATTAATAGGAGAGCTAAACCCCATAGACATGTGGCCTAGCAAATGGTTTTATATGGATGCTGCAGACAATTTCTAAAGACCCAGAAAAGAAAGTTCTTACAAAGTTCTTGTCACCCCTGCATTGTCAAATGTTTCAATATCAGAAATTAATGTCATTTTTATTAATGGAGTAAACATGAAACAAGAGCCAATTCTATCTTGTTTCTTCACCCTATCAATCAGGGCCCCTCTCAATTTGATGTGCAGCCAAAACCTATATACATTGTATGTCCCATTAGTAGGTGAGCTATTTGAAAGCAAAGACTATCCAACTACTCTACTTTTGTTCCCAACATTTTGCATAGTTCTTTGTACATGACACTTAATAAATGTTTATTTATTCATTAGTTCAAGGGCCCCACAATTCTGCAATATTGTGCAAGTCAATTCTGCTATCCAGGTCTGATTTTTTTTAGCTACAAAATGAAAGAACTGGCCTATATAGTCTTTGCTAATTTTTACAACTCTGACATTTTATGACTTCCAAATAGAAGATTTATTTTTGTCTGACTTTCAATCAAACTGAAATTTCCATTAAGCTGTTACTTCTGAACATTAGTCAATAAGTGTCAAATACAAAGCATCTTAACAATCACTGTGGGGAAGGCGTGAAAGTATATGCTTGGTTCTCCACTGGAAATTGGTAGTCATAGTAAATCACTCAGGCTTGTTAAGATCTGGATCTCTCAGGATATACAGGGCAATTCTCAATTAACCAGACTGTTGCACAATTAGAATTATCTTATACTTTACCCACCTTAGATATTAGAATTTATGCAGTTGCTCAATAACTTCATTAATGCGAAATACATTAATTCATTCAATAAAGATTTATTATACTTCCCCTTCATAAGAGTATAATCATCTCTTGATTGTTCCTGCAAAGGGAAGAAAACAGGGTCAGACAATTCATGAAAGTATTTATAAGAGATGTACTTTCATTTTTATGTTTTAGATGTATAGAATGTTAGAATTGGGGAGAACCTTAAAATCCAATCACCTACATTAATCATCTACTATATCCAAAGCAATCTCAATAGACCTTTGACAAAAAATGCCATCTGCATCCAGAAAAAAAAACAAAACAAAAAACCATGGAGATTAAATGTAAATCAACATATGCTATGCCCACTTCTTTTTTTCTGTTTTTTGTTCGTTTGTTTGTTTCTCTCCCATGGTTTTTCCCCTTTGCTCTGATTTTTCTCCTTCAACATGATTCATAAAGCAATGTGTATGAAAAGCAAAAAATTTCTTTAAAAATCATATAATTTGTTCACTTCCCCCCAATTTATGTACATCTTTTTGATCTCCAATACTTTGCCACCACAAAAAAGAACTGTTAGAAATATCTTTTGTACACATAAATCCTTTAAAAAAAACTAATTTGGGAGATAGATCTAGTAGTGATATCATTGGGTCAAAGAGTATGCAGAGTTTTATAACTCTTTGGGCATAGGTTTTTTTTTCTTCTCCTGAGGCAATTTGGGTTAAGTGACTTGCCTAGGGTCACACAGCTACAGAGTGTTAAGTGTCTGAGGCTAGATTTGAACTCAGGTCTGCCTGACTTCAGGGTTGGTGCCCTATCCACTGTGTTACCTAGCTGCCCCTAGGTATAGTTTTAAATTGCTCTCCAGAATAGTTGGATAAGTTCACAAATCCAACAACAATGCATTAATATCCTTTCTCTCCACATTTCTTCCAACATTTGTTATTTTCCATTTCTTTCACATTAGTCAATCTGATAGATATCAGGTGGTACTTCACAGTTGCTTAAAATTGCATTTCTTTAATTAACCATGATTTAGAACCTTTTTATATGACTATAGACAACTTTGATTTCTTCTGAAAGCTGCTTGTTCATATCCCTTGACCTATTTATCAATTGAGTAATGAGTTATATTCTTTTAAATTTGACTCAGTTTTCTATAGTTTGAGAAATGAGACATTTATCAAAGAAATTGCAATTTTCCCTCTCCCCAGTTTCCTACTTCCCTTCTAATCTTGGCTTCATTGATTTTGTTTGTGCAAAACATTTATAATTTGGATAATCAAAATTATCCATTCTATATTCTGTAATTCTCTCTTTCCCTCTTCCTTTCCTCCCTTTCTTTTTCCTCCCACCTCCATCCCTCTGTCTCTCCTTTTCTCTTTCCCTCTCTCCTTCTTTTCCTCTTTTCCTCTCTCCTCTCTCCCTCTAT
Source organism: Myrmecobius fasciatus (assembly GCA_023553655.1). NCBI lineage: Eukaryota > Metazoa > Chordata > Mammalia > Dasyuromorphia > Myrmecobiidae > Myrmecobius > Myrmecobius fasciatus. The sequence continues at coordinate 11,492 of JAJPUD010007208.1, read as the reverse complement.
CTTTCCTCTCTCACTCTAGTTTGGTCATAACTTCTTTGTTTATAAATAGATCTAGCAAGTAAAATATTCCATATTTCCCTGACTTACTTATGATATTATACTTTATTTCTAAATCTTGTACCCATTTTGAGTTTATCTTGTTATACAGGATAAGATATTGGTGTATACCTAGTTTCTGTCATATTGTTTTCCACTTTTGCCAGCAATTTCTGTCAGATAGTGAGTTCCATAGGCTGGGATTTATGGCTTTTTTCAAACTTTCAATTACTATGGTCCTTTACTACTGTGATTTGTATTTTTAATTTATTTCAGTAATCCATCACTCCATTTCCTTACCAGTACCAGATTATTTACATGATTATCAATTTTTAATACAGTTTAAGATCTGGTACTGATAGACCACCTTTCTTCATTTTTTTTTTCATTGATTCCCTTGACGTTCTTACAGGTGAATTGCTATTTTTTCTATTTCTATGAAATAATTTATTCTCTAAATTTACTAAGAACAGTAGTCACATACTGTTCTGTTCTTCTAAGAGCATTAGATCACAGTGTAATAGGCTGAGTTCCAAATTTTTATTTTGTGACTGTATCATAGTCCAAGAGGATGATCAAAGCTCTGACTAGTGACAATGAATCCCCATTCCAATCATCCCTGAGGCCATATTTTGAGGCAGAGGAAGAATAGAGTGGAAAGTCTTTAATTTACCTGTCTTACATGTCCTCAGACTTATAAATTCCATTTGCACTGTTTGCTAGTAAGGTGATGGATTACATAGTTCTCTGTAGTTAAGAAGACCTGAATTTTAATTTTGCCTCAGACACTTGCTAACTATATGACCCTGACAAATTGTTTTACCTTTTGTCAGTTTCAACTTTTTCATCTATAAAAAAGGCATATTAATAGTACCTGCTTTACAGGAGTATTATCTTATGTGATATACCCCTGTAAAGCAGGTACTATTAATATGTCCATAAGATAACATATGTAAAACACTTTGCAAAACCTAAAGTGCTGCATACATATTAGCTACTATCATCATTATTAGTTCTTGGCAATGTTTTGCTATAGATGAGAGGTCATGAGCTATGTGTACATTTCTGCAATTGTGTGCATAAATGTGTGTATGTTTATGTACGGTTCCAAGGATGAGGATATCAATTTTTTGATATAACGGTTCTTTGTACAGGACTCTAGACATTGTCAATTGACCTGTGATCTCACTGGAGTGGATGCTCCTTCTCCCAATTCCTATATAACTTGTTAAAAGACTTTCAGTATTTGCTGTTGCTAGAAAAAGTCACCATCCTGTGGCCAGTCTGGTGATGAATTTCTCTGACCTTAGCTAGACTGGGCCCTGTGTAACAAGTGTACATTTTGGGGCTGGATCTTTTGTCAAGTTTATTCCTCCTTGACAGGAGCTGCTGGAGCTTAGCAGAAACTTTGAAGATCCAGAGTCATTTCCCTATCATGAGACACCAGAAAGAGACAACTTATTTTTTGATGTAAATTATAATAATGGTGGTTAGTGGTAGTAGTAATGTCAGTGGTGGTGTACAGTTATGAAAGAAGCAGAGTTCTCCATTTAGCACACTCAGATTCACCATGAGAAAAGTATTTTATAAACTTAAACTTTAAAATATAAAGTCAAACTATATAGATATGAGTTATTGTATCAGTATACTATCTAGCACTAACATTAGTACTACTACTAATATGGTGTAGTGTATACATTGCTTCTGGAGGAATCACCTAAACTCTCAATGCTCTAGACCAATGATGTCAAACTTTTTAATTTTTTAATTTTTTTATTTCCAAAACATATGTATGGGTAATTCTTCAGCATTAATCCTTAGAAAGTTTTGTTACAAATTTTACCCCCCTACTCCCCACCCCTTCCCTAGATGGCAGGATATCCACTACATGTTAATTATGTTAAAATACTTGACAATTTGAATATATGTATACATATTTCCACACTTATCATTGTTGTGCAAGAAAAATTGTATCTACAAGAAAGAAAAATCAGATAAAGGAAACATAATGCAAGAAAACATCAATAGAGAGTATGAAAATGTTATGTTGTGGTCCACATTTCACATCCCCCTCTCTGGGTGTATATGGCTTTCTTCAGTGAATAATTGGAACTGGTTTGAAACATTTCATTGTTGAAGAGAGCCATGTCCATCAGAATTGATCGTCATATAGTATTGTTGTTGCTGTGTATAATGATCTCCTGGTTCTGCTCATTTCACTCAGCATCAGTTCATGCAAGTCTCTCCAGGTCTCTCTGAAATCGTCCTGCTGGTCATTTCTTACAGAACAATAATATTCCATAACATTCATATACCATAATTTATTCAGCCACTCTCCAATTGATGGGCATCCATTCAGTTTCCAGTTTCTAGCCACCATAAAAAGGGCTGCCACAAACATTCTTGCACATGTGGGTCCCTTTCCTTCCTCTAAGATCCCTTTGGGATATAGGCCCAGTAGAAACACTGCTGGGTCAAAGGGTATGCACAGTTTGATAACTTTTTGAGCATAGCTCCAAATTGCTCTCCAGAATGCCTGGATTCGTTCACAGTTCCACCAACAATGCATCAGTGTCCCAGCCTTCCCACATTCCCTCCAACATTCGTCATTATCTTTTACTGTAATTTTAGCCAATCTGACAGGTGTGTAGTGGTACCTCAGAGTTGTCTTAATTTGCATTTCTCTGATCAATAGTGATTTGGAGCATCTTTTCATATGACTACAAATAGTTTTAATTTCATCCTCTGAAAATTGTCTGTTCATATCCTTTGACCATTTATCGATTGGAGAATGGCTTGAATTCTTATAAATATGAGACAATTCTCTATATATTTTAGAGATGAGACCTTTATCAGAACCCTTAAATGTAAAGATGATTTCCCAATTTATTGCTTCCCTCCTAATCTTGACTGCATTGGTTTTGTTTGTACAAAACCTTTTTAACTTAATATAGTCAAAGTTATCTATCTGGTGTTCAATTAAGAGTTCCAGTTCTTCTTTGGACATAAATTTATTCCATCTCCACAGGTCTGAGAGGTAAACTATCCTATGTTCCTCTAATTTGCTTATAATATCACTCTTTATATCTAAATTGTAAACCCATTTAGATCTTATCTTGGTTTGTGGTGTTAGATGTGGGTCAAGCCCTACTTTCTTCCACACTAGTTTCCAATTTTCCCAGCAGTTTTTGTGAAATAATGAGTACTTAAATGATGTCAAACTTAATGAGAAATGAAACCTTCAAACCACACATAAGAATTATTGCTTTCTACATATTGACTTGGAAAACTATGTATTAACATTATCTATATTTTATTGTACTTTTATTTATTAGGTAAAAAAATTAAGTTAGAATTTATTAGGTAAATATCAAAATATTACATTTTGATTTGGTTCCCTGGTGTATCATTTTTGACACTTTTGCTCTAGATCACTTTCTAAATTCTCTTATAGGTTCTAGCCTCTATTAAGAGAGGGAATTTCCTCAAAGGTGAACTTTATACCTTGATAAAATACCAAGTTTAGTTCTTATCACAAGGAAAAGAAAAATCACCAAGACTAAATTTTTAGATGATGATAACTTGATAGTTATTTAGAGAACAAGAGTTGTACTTGTGATTGCCTTAATAAATGGATGAAAGAGGAGAGAGACTTTTTCTCCCTCATAAAAGAACCTTGAAGAAACTTATGCAACTGCCTAATTTTAACCTTTGCTAAGAAGAGGGAGGAGTAAGGAGGAAGAGTAAGGTAGGGTAAAAGAGGATAGAATGAAAGTAGGAAGGGGGAATTTCATTCCTTGCTGTTGCTCCCCTTCTGAAGAATGAGTATATAACTGTAATTAATCTGGTGTATGAGGAAAGACCAGGGAACATTATCTTTGATCTTTTCTATTCTGTGACAGTAGTGGTAACAGGATGTACAAAAACAACAGCCTTGGCACAGTCTTTAGTTCAGACAATTTAACAAACTTTATTGAGCTTCTACTGTGTGTAAAACTGTGTACTTTCTTTTCTGTATCTGGCTTCCTGCAAGAATTACCCCAAACTCCATCTTTTGTAAAAGGCATTTTGTGATCACCGTCTTCCCTAACTCCTTTGTTCCTACTCCATATCCACTTGCAGGTCTTCCCTCTGAGGTCACACTATATATTTCTTGTATGTACATGAATCAGCTTGTGCAAAGTCATGGAGTTAAGATGGAATGTAGTATTTAAAGAACATCAAGAAGGCCAGTTTGACTGGACCATAAGTAGCGTAAAGGGCAATAATATATTAATAAACCTAGAAAGATAGCGAGGAAACAATGTAAAAGTCCATTTGATTTAACTACTACTAGAATAGTTTATATTTGATCAGGAATCACTGGACTTTATTGGGCAAGGAAGAGACATGGTCAAAGATTCCATTTATGAATATTACCCTATTGCCTGTTGGATGAATTAGATCATGTGACTATAGGCTAAAGCTGTAAAGTAAGATTGACAAGATTTGACAACTAGGTAGATTTGTGGCTGAGGTAAATAGAGGATTTGGGAATGATAAGAAGATTGTGAAGATGAGTGACTAGAATGACAGTAACCCTCTCATCAGAAATAAAACACTAGGAGGGTGGGGTTTGGGAAGAAAGATAATGAAGTGTATTTTGGACATTCAGTATTCAAAAAGCTTATGACACCTCTCATTTGAAATGTTCAATAAGTAGTTGTTGATTTAGGGATGGATTTTAGGAGAGAAACTAGGCTAGAGCATCTGTATCTGGGAGTTCCCTGCTTAAAGTTAATAATTTTGCTAGAAGTCAATGGGGCTGAAGAAGGTGATGGGATAAATAAATGCCAACAAAAGATCATGTTCCTGTAGCATCCCAGTGTCTGTGAGTCCCAGGGAGGAATACTGACAGGATTATCTTGTCCCTAAATAATCCTTTGTAGAATTTCCTGTACTGACAGGATTATCTCCTCCAAATAGAACTATCTTGAACAGAGTTCACAGCTACTGTATATAATCAGAAGGCTAAGTTATAGATATCAGCCCCCAATTTATTTTGTATAAACATTCCCTAATCACCAGTTGACTTTCTGAGACAAGCAAATAGCATAATCAGCATACCTTGCTTTGCATCATTTCTGATAAAAGATCCTCTTTCCTCTTGTAAATTGTGAGTTTCTCTGAGACTTAACCTGCCTTATGGCATCACTATTAATAAAGCCTTTGCCCCTTGACTCAAAGATGGCCTGAGCCTGTGAATTCTTGCTGAATGATTCCCCACCTTTAAGGCTTCTTGTACCCTATCAAAGTCTCTGAATGAGTACTGAGAGAGAAGGGGAGTATGCAGGGTAAACCACAGACTAAGTTCTGCTTTTCTCCAAATCAGAAAAACCTAGAGCTTTCCTCTTTTAGCCCTCTGATTCTGGCTATATCTCTGCAATAAATACATGTGTATCCTTAAAGGATAATTGGTCCAACCCTAAGAGGGGACCTCTGTTCTCTAAGGTCATCACAAGGTTTCTAGTGATAGGGAGCATGACAGGTTTCTGGAGTCCTTCAAATATCTTCTGAAGGAAAGTGATAATGGAGCTAAACCCAGGGATTTGGGGCAGGTTCACCAAAATTTTAACTGCTCAAAAGTTTTCCGTTATATTTGATTGCTGTAATTCTAAATCTCTGTGTCTGACTCTTGTGACTCAATTTGGGTTTTCTTGGCAGAGATACTGGAGAAGTTTGCCATTTCCTTCTCCAGATAATTTTACAGATAAGAAAACTTAGGCAAATGCAATTAAGTGACTTGATCAGGATCACAGAGATAGTAAGTGTTTGAGGCTAGATTTGAACTCAGGAAGATGAGTCTTGCTGACTCCAAACCTGGCATTCTATTCACTATGTCACCTCATTGCCCAAGTTACCCAAATAAGCATCCACCTTAGCAGGTCTCAGAGTATTCTCTCTTTGGGCAGCACATAGCATTAAATGATACTTAAATGATGGATTATTGGCTTTATGACAATGCAGACAACAATATTTGAAATTAAAGCTTGCAACATGAAAAATTACAGTCCCACAAGATCTCACTGCAAATAGCAAATTTTACTAGTCATATTTAGAGTTGGATATAAACTACTTTCATATTATTATAATAGATCAGTTAATTAATTTTTAAAAAGTGCCAGGTCTTCCAAAAATCACATAAAAATATTTGCTTTTTAGGATTTTTGTAACTTGTAAATGTTTTAATAATGCTTGCTAGAGAATTTACACATATGTCTAGAACTATAGTGGTAAATTGAGACCTTCCCCATAATATTAGAATCCTTGAGGAAGTTCCTCTCTTCTCTTCTTTACCATTTTTCTCTCTATTCCATGGAAAAAAACAATGACTCCATTGTTCTCTTATCCCAGATAAGTCCCAAGGCCATTTTATTCATTCTTGCTCTCTAGTCTAACTACTTAGAAACAACTAAAGATTATGCAAGTATTTTGTTTCCTTGTTTTTTTGTGTGTAATTTCACTAAACAATTGGGAAGATTCCTCTCTGTTTCCAAAACTATGATAATTCAGCAACGGAGAAATATTGTTTTAGTTATCTTTTTGGTGTGTGTTGGGAGGAAGGGAAAGAGAGGGTGGGTCTAGTTCTTAGTTTAAGAGACAAGTTTTTGCATAAGCAAATAACAACAATCCCTCTCATATAATCTCCTATCCCCTTTATCCAATCACTACTCTAGAATCCCTGGGAACTAGTAAAACTGAAGCATCTCTAATGTCTGTCAAAAAGAAAGGGTCTTTTTTGACCCTATGAGGAAAGGTCATGAGACATTTTAGGGATATACTGCTACTTCTGGTGCTAATACCTTGGGGATTTTGACCTACTATTCTCTCTTCTCCATAGCCCAACTAGGCAATGTTTAATAGAAAACAATTACCCTGCCAAGACACCTACTAGAAAAGCCATCTGGCAGGCTTCAACATTCCCCAAGATCCAGTTTTTTTATTTGGTATCTATTAATTTTTTTTTCTTCCAACTTTCTTTCTTCCACTGGTAGATCATAAACCTTAAACTTATGATTTTTCATATGGTACAGTGAAAGAGAAAGGAGAAGAAAAGAGGAATGGTGGAGAAAGGGGAGAGAATTCTACAAAAAGTTTTTGTTACTTTCTTTTTGAGGAGGGATTCTTTGTCCCTTTGTTTCACTTTTAGTACAGGCTACTAATTTTACTGATCTAAGGAACCATGAAATAGAAAATAGTTTTCATACACTGATGATAACTCTCAACTATCTGAAAAGCTCTGAAGCCTACTGTCTTAGAAGAACTAGGTCAGTAATGTGAGATAACACACAATTCCTGTCCTACTTACAAAGATTTTTATTGTTTTAATTGTGTGTGAGTCTTCATGACTACATTTAGAGTTTTCCTTAGAAAGGACCTCGCAATGTACAAGCAATTCTTAACACAAACAATTGTCATTCTGCATTGATAAGGAGAAATTATAGTTGTTGTTTTTTTTAATGTTTTAGCTTTTGTAGGTAATATTGAGAATCTTAGAGGTGCTAAGAAAGTATAGATTCTTGGGAGGCGGAGCCAAGATGGCGGAGTGAAAACATGACTCTCTGCGTCCTCCGATCTTCTCTCAAACCAACAATAAAATAAGCCTCTGAACTGATCTTCAAGTTAACGAATCCAGAAATATTTGGACACTGCTTTCTGAAGAACTTCATATCAGGTTTGTTTAACTCGGACATAGGAATAAACAGTTTACTCGGTGTAGGCCGGAAGTGAGGGTGGGACTCAGCTCATCCTGGCAGAAACGCCAAACTCCAAACACCTGGAGTTTATCTGAGGCACTCGGCATACTCTGCCCTAATTGAGGGCAGGTGTTCTGGCAGACTTGCCTTGTTTAAGGAGTAATTTGCGCTTAGTCCTAGCCCCCACTGGCCCAGCACCTTAAGCTAATTCGACAAATTGCCCCAGGGCAAAGAACTTCAGCCACCGTTTTTTTTTTTTTTCCGAGCCTTAAAGAGATATCCACGCTGTCTAAAAAAAATGAAGAAGCAAAAGAGAGCCCTCACCATAGACAACTTTTATTGAGAGAAAGAAGGGCTGACCCCAGATCCTGAGGTTCCTTTAGACAAAACCCCAGAGGAAGTTATTAAGGACCATCACTAGTCCCCTTTTCAAAAGGCCTTTCTGGAAGATTGCTTAAAGAACCTCATAAAAGAGCTGGAGGATAAATGGGAAAATAAATTGAAATCAGTGCAAGAAGGATACAATATCTTGCAAGAAGGATATGATGCCTTGCAAAAGAGATATGAAAAAGACACCAATTTATTGAAAAATAAAATTAGTGAAGTGGAAAAAGACAATAATGCACTGAAAAATAAAATTAGTGAAGTGGAAAAAGAGTGCAATGAACAAAAAAATTCAATTGGCCAGTTACAAAAGGGGCTTAAAAAGGTAACTGAAGAAAACAACACTTTAAAAATAAGAATTGAACAAATGCAAGTGAATGACTCAATAAGACTTCAAAAATCAGTCAAACAAAAACAAAAAAATGAAAAATTAGAAAAAAATATGAAATATGTCCTAGAAAAAACAACTGGCTTGGAAAATAGATCTAGGAGAGACAATCTAAGGATTATTGGACTTACTGAAAGCCATGATGGAAAAAGAATCTAAACACTATCTTCCAGGAAATCCTGAAAGAAAACTGCCCTGAGACTGTAGAATCAGAAGGCAAAATCACCATTGAAAGAATTCACTGATCACCTCATGAAAGAGACCCCAAAATTAAAACCCCAAGGAATATCGTGGCTAAATTTCAGGACTATAGCACGAAGAAAAAGATTCTGCTTACAGCTAGAAAGAAACAATTCAAATACCAAGGTTCAATAATTAGAATCACACAGATCTGTCAGCATCCACATTGAAGGATTGAAGGGCCTGGAACCAGATATTCCGAAAGGCAAAGGAACTTGGATTACAGCCAAGAATAATCTATCCAGCTAGAATGAGCATTATCCTCCAGGGAAGAAGATGGTCATTCAATGATATAGGTGAATTTCACCTATTTCTAATGAAAAGACCAGAGCTGAACAAAAAATTCGACCTCCAAACACAGAACTCAAGAGAAGCATAAAAAGGTAAAAAGGAAAGGACTCTTGAGAACTTTATTTCTACTA
>JAJPUD010007207.1:85503-112131 GCA_023553655.1 Myrmecobius fasciatus | reverse complement strand
GAAGGAAGGAAGGAAGGAAGGAAGGAAGGAAGGAAGGAAGGAAGGGAAGAAGGAAGGGAGAAAGGAAGGGAGGAAGGGAGAGAAGGGAGAGAAGAGAGAGAAGGAAGGAAGGAAGGAGACAGAGGGAAGGAGGAAAGGGAGAGAGGGGAGAAGAGAGAGAGGGAAAAAAAAGAGGGAGATTGAAAGGGAAGGGAGAGAAGGAGGGAAGAATGGATGATAAGAAGAGATAGAGGAGGGAAGGGAAAGAGGAAAAGGAAGAGAAGGAGGAAAAGAAAAGAAAGAAAGAGAAAAATTATGCTTCAATTCATCAGTTATTTCTCTGGAAACAAATAGCATTTTTCATCATAAATCCTTTGAAATCATCTCAAATCATTGCATAACGGAGAGTAGCTAAGTCATTCACAGTTTATCATTCTACAATATTGTTGCTACTGTGCACAATGTTCTCCTAGTTCTGCTCACTTCACTTTGCATCAGTTCATGTAAGTCTTCCCAGGTTTTTCTGAAACCATTCTGATAGTCATTTCCATAATACAATAATAGTATTCCATCACAATCATATACTACAATTATCCAGCCTATTAATTACATTATATTAATTACAATTTTGGTCATTATACAATAATTATATATTAATGGTATTAATAAAATAATAATTCACATTTATATAGCAAGGTATTAATAACAATAATAATTCACATTTATATAGCCCTTTAAGGTTACTTATTATTTTCCTATCATCGACCTTATAAGGTAGACAATGTAAGTATTACCATCTTAGATATCTTAGATATCAACTGTATCACACATAAGCTATTCTATAAAACCTTACATAAGAAATGCCATGATTCACAATAAAGGTTCACTTGCTATTAAACAGTTCCATGAACTTCATTTTACAAAAAAAAAAAAAAATGTGAAAAAAAAAAAAAACAAGACTACATATATGGCTAGTTAAATCTGAGTGAAGATCCCACATTATAAACCAAATTATGGACTTAGAGAAATGCCATTACCAAAATACTCATTATTCAAAGTAGGGCTATGTAACATTTTTTTATTATTTGGTAAGGCAAATGAATTCCCATAAAATCCAAACCCTTTTTAGGCAATTATTATAATTTATTTTGGAACATCTATTTGCCCACAAAATAAAATATTTTAATCATATATAGAGTGTGGATCTGTGTCATGCCTATGATTATATGTGTGTGTGCATGTGGTTCTGTCTATTTAATCAGGTTTACAGAGAGGTATTTGTAGATATCTTCAGTTTTCTCTGTCCATCCTTCTATAAGGATTTCTTCCAGGCAGGAGAAGCCAATTGGAGTGGTGAGTTTGACTCCTCCTAGACTATTAAATGTTTCCTTTTCTTGCTCTATTGATAGCTGGTTTTCCTCCCTATTGTATCATACAGGTATTTCCTCCTTGGTCAATATTTTATTAATAAGAATGTGTTATTATTTTATGCTTTTAATATATCATTATTAATATACACAATCATATTATTATACTCCTCAGCAATTTTTCCCTCCATCCCAATTTTATTGTCTATACACACACACACACAAATATACATATAGAAACAAAAAATTAATATGAACTAATAATATAGATCAGAACAGAGGAATCCACTTCTTCTAGGAAGTCAAGAGTTCCAGACCTCCTGGCTTTGTGTCCCTCTAGTTTCTTTTTGTCTTCAAAAATATTTTAATGCATCCATTTTCAATTATCACATGGTATTTTTTTTAATTATAGCTTTTTATTTTCCAAATATATACATAGATAAGATACAAATCCTGTGTTCTAATTTTTCCCTCACTTTCTCCCATCCCCTCCCTGAGTCAGCAAATTATCCAATCTATGTTAAATATGTGCAATTCCTCTATACATATTTCCACAAATATCACGCTGCAATATCAAAAAGGAAAAAAATGAGAAAGAAAACAAAATGCAAGCAAACAACTACTAAAAGAATGAAAATACTATATTGTGGTCCATATTCAGTTCCCACTGTTCTCTCTCTGGATGCAGATGGCTTTCTTCATCACAAGACCATTGGAATTCGTCTGAATCACCTCATTGTTGATAAGAGCTATGTCCATCAGAATTGATTATCATATAATCTTGCTGTTACTGTTTATAATGATCTCCTGGTTCTGTTCATTTCACTTAGCATCATTTCATGTAAGTCTCTCCAGACTTCTCTGAAAAATCCTGCTGATCATTTTTTATAGAACAATAATATTCCATAACATTCATATACCATAACTTGTTCAGCCATGTTCCTCTATTACTGATCTTTTACCATTCCCTTTCCAGTAGGAAATATATGAACTACTGAAAGGTTAAGACCTTTGCCACTATCATCCAACCCTTATCAATCCCAACAGTCCCATTCTTATATGTGTTGGAAATATTGAATTTTCATCCTTGTGACAAGAAAGAACACATATGCAATGGAAAAATAACCTGAGAAAAATAGCTGAAGTACTCACCATCCATCTTAACAGATTTCATTATTTTTTTACCATCTTCATCAGTTAAACTGATTCCCAAGCTCTTCAAGGTTGGCACTAGATCACTAACATTGACTTTCCCCTCACTGACATTGTTGACAGTACGCCATGCATTTTCCACTTCTGTATGTACATACAAATAAAAATTAAAAATAAGCTGGTGAGACTAAGAAAAAGGGGAATCTTTAAAAGGGAAAACCTCCCTATGTATCTGCCTGTCTTCATAAAAAGAGAAACTTCATTGCTTCTGATATGATGGTAATAACGTTAATACTTTAATAAACATTTAATAATTAATAATAAAATTAGTAACTTAACTCAGAAAGCATTTATTAAGCATATTCTATATGCCAGGAAGTATGTTAGGCACTCTGGATAGAGAGACAAAAATGTCAACAATCCTTGCCCTCAAGGTGCTTATACTTGACTAATAGGGGGACAAATGTATATATAGCTCTTTGAGATTTACAAAAATATTTATAGAAATTATCTTATGTAGTAATTGTTTATAAACTATAGTGCCTGAAAAATCAATGACAAAAACAGTGTTAATTATGTTATCATACCACATCAAAGTTGTAACATCATTATTAATAGTCTCTTCACATACACTACAAATAGTGTTTTTACTGTATCTTTAAGAGGCTTTAGAATGTAGAGGGACTGGTGTTTTTAAAGAACCACTTTCCATTGGATTATGTATGAAGTTATGAAGCTGGAGATATGAAATACTTGAAAGTGTTGGTATACCTGATTGGCCTATTGTTTTTGAAAAAGACACTGTTGAAAGCATTACATTAACTAAGGAAAATTGAAGAAAGCTAAAAGATAAAACAAAAAAAGGCAAAGAAAAATAAAGAAATACAGACTCAGACAATCACTGAATATTGTAAAAAGAAAAAAAAAGTAAACTGAGAAACATGCAGAACAACTTCTACTTTTGCTTTGTATCCTCAGCCCTAAACACAATGCCTGGCTCATAATAAATGGCTAATAAACATTTGTTAATTGATTGCCATGGAATAAGATAAACAAAACTGGGCCATTAAGAGCATGGATCACAATTTAAAAAAAAAAAGTCAAGAAGGTGAAACTTTAAGATAAACTTGAGAAAAGGGGACACAAAATATACACACTTCTTGTCAATTTATTTTTTGTTGATTTTATGTAAGATGTTGAGACATTACAAGCACAATAGGGTGAGGACTGACCCTCTAGTAGCCCAATACTCCTAAAGGTTAATTGCTAAATAAATGATGTGAGACTGGATTCCTTCTTTTGTATGCTTAGCTAATTATTCATTTTTAGTAATGGAATAAAAAAAGTTAAATCATTATGTTTACACCAATATAAAGACAGGAAGATTCATGTATACTCACGCTGGGTCTTATTCAATTTTTTCGTATCGGTCAAATTCTTGACAATGTCCTTTAAATTCATTTTCCCATCTTCTATAAAATGGGGGGATGATAGGGAAAGAACAATACAATTAAAACTAGGTCTATAAAGTACCAAAAAAATGGAAGATTTGGTCATCCTTCCTTTTCCTTCCTCAACCACTACAATTTCTACCATAGACCTTCCCTGATCTCTGAATTGCTAATGCTCTCTGTTCCAACTTAGAAATCACTTTTCATTAACCTTATATGTATTTAACCTTTACTTATCTGTCTATCCCTCTTGGGATGTAAGTGTATTAAGAGCAAAACTATTTTGTTTTTACCTTTGTATCTCTGGTACTCTGTGTGTGTGTGTGTGTGTGTGTGTGTGTGAGTGTGAGTGTGAGTGAGTGTGAGTGTGAGTATAAATAGATAAATAGACAGACAGACAAGGAGAAACAGACAGACAGAGGAAGAGAGAGAGAGAGAGAGAGAGAGAGAGAGAGAGAGAGAGAAGTAGACATCCAATAAATGCTTAGGAAATTGAGATGAATAACTTCAGTTTAGCAGGTTACAGCTAAGGAGAGATAGGGTGGCAAGGAGGGACCAGTTTAGGAATACACTAGGACATACATTCACAGAACAACTATAGATATTTTTTTCTTAAATCAAAGCTAGGGAAAAATGAGATGCTAGAGAAGAGTCAGAGAATCCAGAAATGGACATGCTGAGATATTAATAAATTATATAAGCTGAAAATAAACACTAGGGGAAAAGGGAACTACTTCTGATATAAGCTGAAAATAAACATTAGGGGGAAAGGGAACTACTTCTAAGAAGATGATGGAATTCTCTTGCCTCCATAATTATCTTTATCAGTCATCACCCTCATAATAGCAGCTAGCATACCAAGTGCCAAGCATATCTTATTTGATCATCACAACAACCCCAGGAGGTAGGTGCTATTATATCCTCATTATATAGATGAGGAAACTGAGGAAAACAAAGGTTAAGAGTCTTCCTGAGATCACACAGCTAGTAAGTGTCTGAGACCAGATTTGAATTTAGGTCTCCATGATTTCAGGTTTAGTCCCCTATCTACTCCACCACCTGACCATCTCAATCCTTTAGCCTCCCCATCTCTATTTGCCTTTTAAAAGGAGAAATAAAAACATGGGGAAAATAAAGATATTGCTCCAGTCATCCCAAATCTACTATAAATTCTTAACCTTCTGGGAATGTTAAAAATTTTTAGCTTTCTTATTAGAAATAATACAGATCCCCTTTTACCCTCTGCAAATAACCTAACCTCTTACCATCTGGCACAGCAGATTTCATTACTTCTTTAACCTCATCTTCATTTAAATCAAACCCCAAGCTCTCCAAGGTAGATGGCAGATCATCCATCTTGACTTTCCCATCTGTGACATTAGTGACAACATCATATGCATTTTGTTTTCCTATAGGGATGAATAAATTAAAGTACTAAGTTCCAAATTTAATTTGAAGAAACCTATGAAGAGTCTAGAAGTTCATTTTACAGAGCTGTGGGTCTTTTGGAGGAGTCACCTAAATATCCTGAATAACTGAATAAAAGAGAAATTCCTGGGAAGTAGAATTACCTTTGAATCTTCACTTCTTAGCATTTAGCATGGTACTTGACAAAGTAAGCAGTTAGTTAAACCAATACTTGTTGAATGAATTGAATTAACACATTCCTGCTTGTTCAACAAGGAGAAAGTCAATCTTTATTGTTCTTGATGAGATAGCAATTTAATTTTTAAAAATGACCTCATTATCATAAATATTAATTCATGGAAAATGGAATACATTGCTGGAAACTTTTTTTTCTCTTGTGAGTGGTTGGTCCACAATTAATGCCAGCTTGTTGTTGTAGGTGATGGTGGTGGTAAATAGATTGTGGTAGTGGTCCTTCATTCTCATAAAGGACCAAAGATTATATCTTGAACTGTATATGAATTGGATTTAAGCACTGCAAAGCCAGGCAAAGTCATTAGCCTTAACTCTCTCCTCCAGAGGCCAACAATGTTCAGTAGCAAGGCAAAAGTCAAGATAGCCGGGGATGGCCTGGGATGCACTGGATGACCTTGACTTTTCTAAATTAAGGTCTTTCCCAGCCTCATTTTGTCTGAGGCAACACCTATTCAACGCTAGCTTATTATAAAGTGAATACTACAAAACCATTTGAGATGGCCTACACATAACTAATAAGCCTTAGCTTATATAGAGTTTGAAGACAAATTCAAAATTATTCAGCCACACTGTATTTTATTTTTGTAATCTATTTTTATTCTGAACTTAAAACAAAAGGAGTATTTTCATATATGAAGTAAGGCAAAATAAGAAAATTTACAGGAAATCATGAAACTATCATGTACACATTGGTTTTTCATCTTAATATAATAAAATTTAAAGAACGGCTTTAAAGGATGGGATAAAGGGAGGGATACAGTGGGAAATCTGGGCAATATGAAAACAAAATACATCATTAAAAATCTATTTTAAAAAGAATGGTAACTCAAAATATAACTTTCAAAGCAATCCTGCTTTTTATTCTGTTTTCTTCCATGAATATTTTCAATGTTTTAACAACCCTCTTTTCTTTTTTTTTCTTCTTTTGGAAACCCTAAGTTCACTTTCCTTTTCAACACATTCCCCATACTTTTTTCACTTCAAATTGAAAGGAAAACAAAAACCCTGTAAAAATTTGTAAAGCAAAACAAACTCATATATTGGCTATACCTGCAATATATGTTTCCTGTTGAATCCATCACATCTGTCAAGTGTTGGGTAGCATTCCTCACCAGTGGTTCTCTAGAACCACTAGGTGAGGAAACTGACAGAAAGATTGTGTAAGTTGTCTATGATGACAAGGCAGTAAAAAAAAAACCCAAGAACAGATTTGAATCCAGGTTCTACCTCTAGATCCAGTCTTTTTCTCTTTCTACCACATTAGTTCTTGGTAGGTTGTAAGTGATTTATGGCTCACATGGCTTTCAAACCACTGGTTATATCCTTCTTTCTGTCTAGCTCAACTATATCTTAAATCTCAAAGCACCTTTTTAGGATTTCAGATGGGAAAAATCTGACTGCTCATTACCAAATCACCCAAAGTAATTTTCCCAAATTATCAATATTTGAAACTGGTTGAAAAAAAGAACTAATTCCATAGCTTTCTTCAGCTCCTTAGGTACTTTACAAACCATTCATATATGGGCCAAACCAGATCTTTTTCCCATTCCAAATACAATCTCTAACAATCTCTAAGACAAGAGAAGGATAAGGCATATTGTGGAACTTATCCTATCCCATGGGACTCCAACAGAAAAGGAACTGATCTGTCTGGAAATGATGACATAGACATAAATAACATTTTCTTCTTGTTCCAGTGCTGGTGTATGTCATTATTGGAATTCAAGGACTCATTAACAACCCTTCTCCTCATCAAATGATGTCAATATTTCAAAACTTAACTTGATTCCGGTCTCTTCCATGAAGCTTCCTCAGACAATTCAAGATCAGAGAGTTCTTCTCTGTCCCAGAATCCATCACACTAATCACTCAATGGGCAATTAACCATGTTTTCCTTTCTATAACTCCTATATTCTTACTGAATTGTTCTGAGTTTCATACCTTATCCACAGAACTAGACTTTAATGTCTTTAAAGGGGGGGGCATGCATTAAATGTCTTAATCTGGATTTTAGCATTTAACAAATAACCTAAGAGACATAATTATTGGTTGTTGATTAAGCAAATAAAGTGGAAAAAGAAGATAAAAGCAAAGGGAATTACATTCCTGGCTATGATTTATAAGACTGTATTCCCATTTACAAAGGGACTAAGGAAAAGGAGAATTAGTGGATTTCCATTAAAAAGTTAAATTCCTATAAATCTATAAAAAGTCACAATGTACATAACAATTGAGGAAAAGAAATATTTCTTTATACTCACGTTGGTTTTGATTCAATTTTTGCATTGGTGTCAACTTATTGATAACATCATTTAAATTTATTTTCCCATCCTCTACAAAATGAAAAAAAAAGATATTATAATGCTATAAGGACATGTAACATTCATATAGTGCTCAGTAGTTTACAAAGCACTTTGTATACATTATCTTATTTAAATCTTACATAAGTGAGGTGATTTGTGAGTTATTTTATAAATGAGGAAAAGTGACTCAGAAAAGCTAAGTGACTTGTCCAAACTAACAAGTGTCAGAGGTAAGAAGTGAATTCAATCCTTCTGGCTTTTAGTAGAAGTGGACCTAAGAAGTATAGGGAAATGTTCACATTTTCTATCAGCTTAACAGATATTGCTTATCTTCTAGTCAATAGATTTCTCCTCCAAATAGTTGTTGAAAAGATCGCTTCCTACTGTGCAATCTGTCCCACTCAAACTCAGGTTTGCTGCCAAGGATAGAAACATCCATCTCAGGATCACCATTAAATCACTTGTTTTTAGAATTTTGATTACTTCTGTAATGCTTATATATAACCTGCTGTATTTCTGGGGAATGATACTGCACTCTATCTCTGTGAGTCTTCTGGATTAGCTTTGTTGATCAAAGCATATCTCACAGTTTTAAAAAGGAAAATTCCTCTCTTTCTCCTTTTGTTCCAACAAAAATAGAAGAAGTGGCTTTCTGCAGGCTCAGAATTATTTAAGCCAGCACATGGGATCTCTGCTGCACAATTGCTATTGTTATTGGAGAGGGGCATTTCTACACTATGCTAGCAGCAATTCAAGGTCTGAATCTTGTGGATAGCCAGGGTATGATTAAAAATAGGACAACAGGTATTACTTTCTGGTTCTGATTAGTAGCCTGAAACTTCTGACCTCACAGATTGATTTCCAGAACTACTGGAAATACCCATTTTTCATGATTGATGTTCTACCACTTCTTTAGGGAAAGAAACACAAAACAAAGAGAGTCCAGCAATTTATCTGAGATACGATCTCACATTTGACTAGCTAAGTTCACTGCCATGTGGTTGCAGCTGCCATTGCTTCTGATAGAGGAGAGGGAAAGAAGGAAAAACTCTTTTCTAAGTGATATAAATCAGAGAGGAAGCTGGCATTGTTAGTGACCGAATAAAAGAGAGAGCGTGGAAAACTGGAAGCCATCTCTCCTAGCATTTTTTGGACTATAAAATAGGTTTAAAATAACACAGTTATTGATCTTTTTTTATCACAATGACACTAATAAATGTCTGAGGTCCGATTTGAACTCATGAAGACAGCCATTCCTGATTCCAAGCCCAGTGCTCTATCTAGCTGCTGACGTAGGTAGAGTACTGGCATTATTCCTCATAAACTTAGCAGAATACATATATGCCTTATATCAATACCCTCGATCAATAGCAAAATACTCTTTTTTTTTTTTTTTTTTTGCTTTTTGCTGAGGCAATTGGTGTTAAGTGACTTGCCCAAGGTCACACAGCTAGGAAATATTGTGTCTGAGATCAGATTTGAACTCAGGTCTTCCTGACTTCAGGGCTGGTGCTCTATCCACTGCGCCACCTAGCTGCCCCCAATAGCGAAATACTCTTAAGAGAAATTACGAGTCTTGGAAAAACTGCAAATATTATGGAACACTTCATCCTCCTAGCTATTCCCCATGTGGTAGCCTCTAGAAGAAAGGAAAGCACTTCCTAGCTCACCCTTGGTCAGCAATGTATACCTTCTTTGTGCTTCATACCTTTCCCTTGTTTTGGTCATCATTCATCATGTTGTGCTCAAAAGACCTCCAATGGCTTAACCCCAATTGCTATATTATAATTATTTCTGACATCCTTTTTCTTCCTTCCTGTAAGTCTATTCCAGTCTAAGGTCAAAAACAAGCATCTGGGAATTTGAGGAATGCTCCAGATCAGAAAGGGTTCCTTACCACAAAATTTTCATCCCTTATGAACAAAGCCAAATAGTACTTTATACTACTATTTACAATAGTATTCCAGAAAAACTGAGAATTTAAAAGAAAATGATAATTATCTACAAAAACACAAATTACTCAACCTAAAAAAAGAACTAAAGAAATAGAGGTCTTAAACAATATAATCTTAGAAAAAAGAAATAAAGTAAATTATCAAAATAAATGAAGTACCAAAGGAAAAAACCTGGATCCAGTGGATTGAAATTTATCAGATATTTAAAGAGTGATTGATACAAATACTACAAAATTTTTGCTAAAAAATAGAAATCCTTCCCAAAGAAATGCTTGTGATATAAAGATAAATGGCACTACCTACATATGTATATATGTGATGTGTATGTATATATATACATAGCATGTATGTATATATAATATATACATTATATGTGTAATTTTAAATTTAAATATTTTTAAAAGAAAAAATACTGGATGTGAAATCTTTGATCCAAAGGGCTTCAATCCAGGCTCTATCACTTAATACTTATGTCATCTTAGGGAAGTCACTTAATTTCTCTAAATCTCAATTTCCTCATCTGTAAGATGAAAATATTAAATGAATTGCTAAGATTCCTTTTTTCTAACTCTAAATCAATAGGTTGGTCTATAATATCAGAAAAGCAAGGTCACTGATATAATCAACCCTAGTACTCTAAATTTTGCAAGGATGATTTTCATTGTTGTTCAATCATGTTCAGCTCCTTCTGACCTCAATTGTGGTTTTCTTGGCAATATTGGAATCATTTGCAATTTCTTTTTCTAGCTCATTTTACAAGCAAGGAAACTAAGGGAAATGGTGTTAAGTAACCTACCTTGGATCATATAGCTATTGTGTCTGAAGCTGGATTTTAACTCATGAAGATGAATCTTTCCAAATCCAAATCCAGCACTCTATACACTATACCAATTAGCTGTGCCTATGTATGATTAAAATTTTAATTATCCATGGAAAGGATATATCCTATTATATTCTGGGCAAATAAGCCTACAGAGAGTTAAACTACTCACCATCAATTTGAACATATTTCAGCATTTCTTTAGTTTCTTCTGGATTTAAATCCATCCCCATGCTTTCTAGCGTAGTTCTCAGATCAGAAGGCTTTACTTTACCATCTGAGACATTGTTGACAACAATCCAGGCATCTTGTAATTCTGTTAAATTGCAAACATACTAGTGAATGTCAAGAATTTATAGGAAAGCTTTCCTGGGGAATTTATTCTTTTCATAGAGCAATAAAGTGCTTGAATTTGAAGCAGCAACAATATATCAAATGAATCATGAAAGATAGGTTTTACATGGTCTTGTATTAAATCTTCATAGGTAGGATATTAAAATAAGTGTAACTTCATGCCTAATATATAACAGCTATATGTAAATAAAAGAGATATCATGATGGAAAGGAAAACAGACTGTATTTCCAGGTAAAAGATGTGAGCTCTATATCCAAGTTTTCCTCTTATTACATCTACATTGTTCAGTCTTTTTTCAATCATGTCTGATACTTCATGACCCCATTTGGAGTTTTCTTGGCAAAGATACTAGAATGGTTTGCCATGTTCTTCTCCAACCTAATTTTTTTACAAACAAGGAAACTGAGTCAAGGGTCACATAGCTAGTAAGTGTCTGAGACCAGATCTGAACTCAAGTAAATGAGTTTTCCTGACTCCAAATTCAATACTTTGGGCTTCCTAGCTGTCCCATTACCTCTATGACCTTATGCAAATCATTAAACTTATATCACCTCAGTTTCCTCATCCTGAAAAAGAGAGGGTAGAAAGAAATAGTCTCTATGATCCCATTCTTTAAAAGTTTCTGATATTTAACATTTTTATTTTTCCAGTTACATATAAAGCAATTTTTACATTTGTTTTTAAAACTTTGTGAGTTCCAGATTCTCTCCCTTTCTTCCCATCCCTACTCCCCATTGAGAAGACACATTACATGTGAAGACATGCAAAACATTTCCATAGAAGTCATTCTTTGACTCTCCAGGGCCAGATGGATTTACATGTGAATTCTACCAAACATTCAAAGAACAATTAATTCCAATACTATATAAACTATTTGAAAAAATAGGGAAAGAAGGTATACTACCAAATTCCTTCTATGATACAGATATGGTACTGATAGCTAAACCAGGTAGGCTGAAAACAGAGAAACAAAACTATAGGCCAATTTCCCTAATGAATATTGATGCAAAAATCTTAAATAAGATATTAGCAATAAGATTACAGAAAGTCATCCCCAGGATAATACACTATGATCAAGTGGGATTTATACCAGGAATGCAGGGCTGGTTCAATATTAGGAAAACTATCAGCATAATCAATTATATTAATAACCAAACTAACAAAAATCATATGATTATCTCAATAGATGCAGAAAAAGCATTTGATGAAATCCAACACCCATTCTTATTAAAAGCACTAGAAAGTATAGGAATAAATGGGCTTTTCCTTAAATTGATTAGTAGCGTCTATTAAAAACCATTAGCAAGCATCTTTTGTAATAGGGACAAATTAGACCCATTCCCAATAAGATCAGGAGTGAAACAAGGCTGCCCACTGTCACCATTACTATTTAATATTGTATTAGAAATGTAAGCTTTGGCAGTAATAGAAGAAAAAGAAATTAAAGGAATTAGAGTAGGTAATGAAGAAACCAAATTATCACTCTTTGCAGATGACATGATGGTATACTTAGAGAACCCTAGAGACTCAACTAAAAAACTACTAGAAACAATTCACAACTTTAGCAAAGTTGCAGGATACAAAATAAATCCACATAAATCATCAGCATTTTTATATATTACCAACAAAGTTCAGCAGCAAGAGATATAAAAAGAAATTCCATTCAAAATAACTATCGGAAGTATAAAATATTTGGGAATCTATCTGCTAAGGGAAAGTCAGGAACTATATAAACTAAACTACAAAACACTTTCCACACAAATAAAGTCAGGCCTAATCAATTGGAAAAATATCAAGTGCTCATGGATAGGCCAAACGAATATAATGTAACTTTTGGGATAAGAACTCACTATTTGACAAACTTGGGAAAAGCTAGTATGGAAGAAATTAGGGCTTGACTCATACCTAACACCACATACCAAGATAAGATCTAAATGGGTTCATGATTTAGACATAAAGAGTGATATTATAGGGGCAGCTAGGTGGCGCAGTGGATAGAGCACCAGCCCTGAAGTAAGGAGGACCTGAGTTCAAATCTGCTGTCAGACACATAACATTCCCTAGCTGTGTGACCCTGGGCAAGTCACTTAACCTCAATTGCCTCAGCAAAAAGAAAAAAAAAAGAGTGATATTATAAGCAAATTAGAGGAACACAGGATAGTTTACATCTCAGATCTATGAAGAAGAAAGGAATTTGTGTCCAAAGAAAAAGTGGAACTCTTAATTGAACACAAAATAGATAATTTTGATTATATTAAGTTAAAAAGTTTTTATATAAACAAAACTAATGCAGACAAGATTAGGAGGGAAGCAATAAATTGAAAAATTATTTTACATTCAAGGGTTCTGATAAAGGCCTCATTTCTAAAATACATAGAGAATCAAATCAACTCAAATTTATAAGAATTCAAGCCATTCCCCAATTGACAAATGGTCAAAAGATATGAACAGGCAATTTTCAGATGAAGAAATTAAAACTATATCTAGTCATATGAAAAGATGTTCCAAATCACTATTGATCAGAGAAATGCAAATTAGGACAACTCTGAGATACCACTACACACCTGTCAGATTGGCTAAGATGTTACAAGGGAAGTTTCGATTCCTGAAGTAGTGGGGAGGTAGTTATATCTAGAAATTGCATTAATAAAACTTATTTTTGAAGCTATGTTAATTGACTGGTTATATGCACACTAAACTATCACAAGAATAATTTTTTTTGAAAGCTAAGCTAAGGAGTTTAATATTCCAGCTTGTGATTTGAGATCTTATTCCTATTAACTCAAACATTGAAAGTGAAAAGAAAGGAAATGAGTAGAAACTGCAAAAAGTTAAATTCCTATCCAAAAAAGCCTAATTGCAACTACCAATACAGGAAATGGAAAGGTTCATTCATACTCACTTTGATCCTTACTTAATCTTTTGGCCTGAGTATATTTCTTGATAAGATCCTGTAGGACCACATGTTCCAACTCTGCCAAGAAAAAAAAAAAAAGGTGGGAGGAGGAAGAAAAAATTAGACACTCTAATAAATGAAAAGGATCCAATTAAGTTATTTCTCCAAAAGAAAATGGGCAAAATCTCCAGAGACAGGGGAAGAGTAAAGTGGAGACCTGAGAGGTATTTGAAAAAACTCTTGTTTCCCTTTGTGTTGTATAGACCAAGTCCAAATTAAAAGCTATAGAACTGAATTCAAAAACTGATCCCTTGAGAATTTCAAGAAATATAATATGGCAGGAAAGTAGAAATGAAGAGGATAATAATACTTCCTAAACTCCAAGTATACTATTGTTGTGCCACAGTTCCCATGTCTCAGTTTCCCTCAGTTGCTATTTCAGTTTCCCTTAATTGTTCTGCCCAAAAATAGCAATCCCCACTTCCTGACCATCAGAAATAATTGGATTCACATTCCAAAGGAGTCATAAAACCTCCAGATGGTCTGCCTCAACATACCCCTTATCTTTTGGCTTCAGACTTACTGTCTTCCTTTCCCAGTTTCTGTCTCAGGCATCCTTCACTCCCTACCTGCCAGAACTGAATTTATAGTTTTCTTTGACACCAGATGTGCTCAGCTGTTCCCATGAATGTCTTTGTCTCCCTGGGCTATGGAGACTATAAAAATCGTGATGCCCACCAATGAGGTACTGAATAATTTGTGACATTAGTCCTATTCAGTTGGCTGACATGTCTGTCAGTCTAAACTTACAATGGACTGCGTGCTTTGAGACATGAGTCCCAGCAGTCCCGATCCATAGCTAAGGATTCTGAACTCTCAATTAACATCAATAAAGTATTACCTAATTTCCAATGTGTGATACTGCCTCAGTTTCTCTCTGAGCATTACACTATGAAGCAATAAAACAGAAAAAAGTAGGTAATTAGAAGAGATTGGATAAGGAAGAAATAGAAATGAATGAACTCACCTGATACTCAATAAACGCCAAAACATAAATTACTTGGGAAAGAAACTCACTACCCAACAACAATTGCTGGTAAAACTGGAAAGCAGTTTGGCAGAAATTAGGCCTGTATCTATCACTAAAATTTTAGGTTTTTCATGAGAAAGGACACATGTTATCATATATCCTGACTCAGATCTATCTGGAGAACTCACCATTGGAATCCAAAGATTTCACAGCTTCTTTAAGCTTTTCATCAGATAATTCAAAACCCCAGCTCTCCAGGATTGGAGATAATTTAGACTTCCTGATTCTCCCATCAGTGACATTGTTGATGATATTCCATGCCTTTTCTAATTCTGTAAAAATATTCAAATAAAAACAAAGATTGATTCAACAACAACAAAATGCAGAACTATTCAAAAGCCTACATGTGGATTGTCTTCATTTTAAAGAGCAGAGGTTCCTTCATTTAGGGCCACTCTGAAGTAATCTAAGTAAGCTAATTACTCTGAAGTAATCAATGGATAGAATATGGGGTCTGCAGTCAGGAGGTCCTGAGTTCAAATGCAGCCAGAGAAGGGAAAGGGGAGAGGAGAAGAAGAGAGAGGAGGAGGAAGGGAGAGGGAGGAGGGGTATAACAGAAAGGGGAAGAGGGATAGAAGAGGAGGGGGGCGTAGAAGAGGAGGGGGAGAGAAGAGGGAGGAAGGATAGAAGAAGAAAGTTAAAGCTACTGAAAGTCTCCAAAAGACCTGCTAATTAATTAGCCACAAAATTCATGACTAAGCAAAGGTGATTCCTTTTGCCCCTGAAACTGTCTAAACAACCATCAAGGAAGCTTTGGGCCCCCTAAAGGTTGCCCTGCCTTGGAGAATACAAATTAGGACCAAAATGGATGTCAGAACAAATTCTGGGTCACAGTGAGTACCAGGGGATCTATCTTGTACCAACTGCCAGAGCTTCAGGAATATTTGGATAAATAGATTGTTGAACAATGTCAACTGAACCAAACCAGAGATCCTCTACCATGGTGCACACCTCTATTTTCCAATATCCAGAATAGCTAACAAACTCCAAGAAGGGACAATCTAGTGGGAGAGGAACACAAAAAAAAAAAAGTCTGCTCCCATGGGTTCTGGACAAAGAATTGGCTTGCAGCTAAAGAGGCTGCCACAAGCAGAAAAATGCCAGCATCTGTTAGTGGCATTCTTAAGTGAAAAAAAAAACTTACCTAATTTTTAGGGTTCTTCCTCATGAAATCTCTCTAGAACATTCACTACCATACTATCTCCTAACTCATCATACCGATTATTTCCCTCAGTGAAAAATTTCTCAAATACTGGTGTTGCATGCAATTTGTTATTATGCATTAACTTGTACTTAACATTTGGTTAGTTATTTAATGTTTCTATTTTTATGCCTTTTTTCCTCAATTAAATTATAAATTTCCTTAGTGTTAGAATGTTTTACATATCTCTGAATAGCATCCATAATACTTAAAAATGTGTCTTCCAGCATCTAGTATTTACTAGATGAATTATATAGCACTTTAATTTTTACATCATTTCATAACATACTCATAATATAAAGCTTCATTATCAAAAGAGAAAATATTTAGCAAAGGGTCAGGCATTCCTGTTTTGCCATTTAAAACCATTCTCTCACTTTCAAAAAAAATTAAAATAAAGGAGAAAGGGTATTGGTGGAACAATAATAGCTAAAGACTAGATTTATACTTAAAAAAAAAAGATAACAACAGAAGAACAAAAACAAGAATGGAGTAGAGAAAAAATTCATACCCTGAGGTCTAGTAACTTGTGGAGTCTTAGCCAATTTCTCGACAACATCTTTTATTTTTACTGATCCATCATCTATAAAACAAAAGAAAGAAAATCCATTATCAAGAAAAGATAACCGTATAAAGTCAGTTCTAACAAAGTAAAGCAGAAGACTGACAATTACCTGGTAAACTGACAATCTTCAACTTTCTTGTATTAAATGCTTACCAGAAGCTAATTTTATTATTTGCTCTTTCTAATCTTTAATTTATCTTATTTTTTTTTAATTCTGTGATACATTTCAAAAGCATAAAATGCTCTAATAGTTTAATATTGTTTTTTTAAAGACAACAAAATATTTTACCAAGAAAACTATATACTGAGCTTGACACAATTAGAAGACTGTTAAATTCCAATAAATTCAGTTTTCAGGTTTTTTGTTGCCCTTCTTATTTTTTAATGTTTCCCTCAAAAGAACCATAACTGTTCTTTGGGTCTAATACTTCTCTGTCCTTCTCATCTCTGATTCTCACATTGTCTCTTTATGTTATCTCTTTTATTTTTCTTTATTTATTTTTACAAAAACTTATTATCTCTCCTTTCTAATGCGCTTGACCTTTAGTTGAAACATAGAAAAAAAAATTTAAAACCACAAAAGCTTCACAACAAATATTCATAGTTTGGCAAAAGAGATTCCTACATTATCCATGTGCAAAATGTACATATCTCATTCTGCATTTTAAGTTCATTATCATTTTGGTAAGATGTGGACTAGATTAATCTTTAGTCCCCTGGACTTATAGTTTGTCATTGAATTGATCAGAATTTTAAAGTCTTTCAACGTTGTTTTTCTCTGTAATATTGTCATTATATAAATTATTCTCCTAGCCCTGTTCATTTCATTCTATGTCAGTTCACAGACATCTACACAATTTCCTCTAACACTGCCCAAGAAACTGTCATTTCTCATAATGATAGAAAATATAATAATATTTCATCAAATTCATATGCAACTATTCTCCAATATGTGAGTACTTCCTATTTTCCAGGTTGGGACTACTATGAAATAGTTGCTATATGTTTTGCCAATAGAGGTCTCTTTTCCTATTTTCTTTGATATCTTTGGGGAATAGGCCTAATAGTAACTAGTTGGGTCAAATTTTATGTACAATTTTATTAATTTTGTGGACACAGTTCAGAATTGTTTTCCAGAATAACTGGACTAATTCACAGATCCACCAACATGCATATCTAAATTTCTTTTACAAAAGGAAAAAACAACTGCAAAACATTATTTATAAAAATAAAGACAGATGTAACTGGAGAAATATTAATTGTTTATGTGTAGAATGAGTCAATATAACTAAAAATTACAATACTGCCTAAATTTATCTGATGCAACGCTAAACTATCAAAGGATTAGTTTGAAGAATAAGAAAAAATAATGAAGAAATCACTTTGTAGAGGCATCAAGAATCACAAAGGAAATAATGAAAAAACATATGAATCTGAAGGGGTCCTAACAGACCAAATCAAAAACTATACCTGTCAAACAATAATCATCAAAATGATTCGGTACTGTTTTAAAAAACTGAGAGATTAATGAGTAAAATAGATGAGGACACAACATAGAGAAACAAAGAAACCTACTAACCTAATATTTAATAAATACAAAGATTCCAGATTCTGGTGCAAAAATTCTCACTGTTTGATTAAGACTTCTGGAAAAACCATAGAGCAATATTGCAGAAATTAGATTTAGATCTGCACATTACATCTTATACCAAGTAAAGCTTCAAATGGATATATGGGCTAGCTCTAAGAGGTCACATCATAACTTAAAGAAATAAGGAAGCTATTAACCACCAGATCTATAGATGTGAGAAGATCTCAGGATCAAACACGGACAGAGAAGATCATGGAAATAAAATATAGAAAGTTTTGTACATACAAACCCAATATTGGCTGATTAGAAGGAAACAGTTAACAAGGGAAGAAAAGTTTTTTTTGTTTTTACAGCAAGGTTCTTTTCTAATGGTCTCATTTCTATGATATAGAAGATAATTACTCAAATTTATAAGAATAAGACCCATTCCCCAACTGATAAATAGTCTAAAGATACGAATAGGCAGACCTTATAGGAAGAAATCGTGATTATATTTAACTATTAGGAAAAAAATTACTACAAAACACTAATAATTAAAGATATGCAAATTAAAGCAATTCTGATCCTCTAATTCACAACCATTAGATGATCAAAAAAAAAGGAAATGCTGGAGAAGCTGTGGAAAATAGGCACGTTGATGTACTATTGGTAGAGCTGTGAAAATGGTGAGTGCATTGGGAAAAGCAATTTGGAATCAAGCACAAAACCTTACTTAACAAGGCAAACCCTTTAACCTAATTAGATTAATACCCCCAAATATTAAAACAAATAAGAGGAAAAGTTCTTCTATGAGCAAAAATATTTATAGCAGCTTTTCATGGTAGCTAAAAAAAGAAAGAAAGAAAGAAAGAAAACCAAATCCCAAACTTTAAACTATGAGAATTGCCTATTAAATGGGCAATGGATGAACAAATTATGGTATATGAATATAATGGAATACTATTAAATCAGAAGAAATAAGAAAAAATATTATTTCAAAGAGATATAGAAACTCTTATAGGAATTGAGGAAGAATGAAATGAGCAGAACCTGAACAACAATGTATACTTTATCATCAATAATGTAAAAATAATTCTCAAAGACATGAATTCTGATCAACTAACAGAATTTGGGAATCAAGAGACTGGTGAAAATTAACATGTAACTTTTCTCATTTGAGTTCATGCCTTCCCTAATATCTATTCACAGATTGCTTGGAGGCCTATGAAACCTGTGTTAAGAATCCTTCCTTTAAACTGGTACCAATACATGGTATCAATAAACAATTATTTATTAGCACCTACTATGTGCCAAATATTGTACTAAGCAATGGATATCAGTAGTACAGAAGATATTCCCCCCCCCATTATTCTCAAGAGAGCACATCAATTCTGGAGATTTTCTGAAGATTAAATGCCTTCAGAGGAAAATCCCTGGAGCCCTAATACCTACCAGGACTTGAGATTACTTTGCAAAAACAAAAACAAAATTTAAAAAAAATGGCAATGGTGGACATTACTATAGTATTTCATGGACACATCAATCTAATGCTTTTAGTTAGATGTATACATAGAAGTATTCAGCAAAATGCAAGCTCCCTGGGAGTAGGGATTATTTAATTTTGTCCTCTGTATCCTAAAATCTAGCACATTGTCCTGAAAAGAACAGAGGCTTAATAAATACGGAATTTAAGTGAATTCAAATGATGATGAAAAAGAGAATGAAGGAGTCAAAAATCAGTCCACAGGTTTCTCTCTAAGAGAGCTAGGAACACCCAAATCCCCAAAAGGAACCACCCCACTATTCTATTTCTTTGGGTTCACAAATTTTTTCTCAGCTTTAGGATGGACATTGAGTGAAATTCAATAACATCAAAATAGCTTCTTGAAGATAAGTGACCTCAAATTAAGCAGTTTACACTTAATTGAAGTGAGTTGTAAATGGTAGCAATTTTTCAGCAAGCATTATTCATTGGCACAAGGATGAAATAGAAGAACCTTGGGTTTATAAAAAAATTGGGGGGGTGGGGGGAGCCAAGATGGCGAACTGCAGACAGCATTCTCTGTGAGCTCCTGAGACCTTCCCTCAGATCCAGACAAATTGAGCCTCCAAACTGATTTTGGAGTGAGGGCTCCACCAAACACTTGGACTACAATGCATTTATATCAAAAATCTACTTTGAAAAAACTCCAGAGTAGGTGAGTCTCAGGGGAATCGGCAGCTGGCCGTGATCAGATACCAGCACTCAGCCAGGGCAGAAGTCAGGCTGCGAGAGAGAGGAGGATTTTAGGCACCCAGGAAGTCCCTGGGAGATGCCTGGGCCACTTTGCGCTGCTTGTGGGCAGGTGCTTTGGCAGATCTGCCTTTGATAAAGAGTGGATTGAGAGCAGCTGAAAGCGTGGTCCTAGTGTGGATCTAGCAGACCAGCCTCAGACCGGAAGTCAACTCAGCAAACTGCCCCAGGGCAAATTGAAACTGCGGCAGAATCCCCTGCTGGTGACTGATACCTCAGCTCAAAATCATGAGCAAGAAGCAGAAGAGAGCTCTCACCTTAGACAGCTTCTATGGAGAGAAAGTAGAGCAGTCCCCAGATCATGAGATTCTGAAAACAATCCCAGATGAAGCCACAAAGGAGGACTTAAGCTGGTCTCCTTTTCAGAAGGCTTACCTGGAAGATTGCATAAAGAATATCAAAAGAGAGCTAGAAGAAGAATGGGGAAATAAATTGAGATCAGTGCAACAGAGATGTCAAAAACTGGAAAACAGGACTGGTGAATGGGAAAAAGAAAACAATTCACTGAAAAACAAAATTGGTGAATTGGAAAAAATCACCAATTCACTGGAAAATAAAAATGGTGAATTGGAAAAAGACAACAATTCACTGAAAAATAAAATTGGCAAAATGGTAAAAGAAGGCATTGAACTGAGAAATTCAATTGGCCAGCTGCAAAAGGAGCTAAAAAAGGTAACTGAAGGAAATAATACTTTAAAAATTAAAATTGAACAAATAGAAATAAATGACTCAATAAGACTTCAAGAATCAAACAAAAACAAAAAAATGAAAAAATAGAAGAAAATATGAAATATCTTCTAGGAAAAACAAGTGACTTGGAAAACAGATCCAGGAGAGACAATCTAACGATTATCGGACTCCCTGAAGGCCACGATGAAAAAAAGAACCTTGATGCTATCTTCCAGGAAATCATGAAAGAGAATTGCCTTGATGTTTTAGAATCAGAAGGCAAAATTGGCATTGAAAGAATTCACCAATCACCTCCTGAAAGAGACCCCAAAATTAAAACCCCAAGGAATATTGTGGCCAAATTTCACAACTATCGCACCAAGGAAAGGATATTGCAAGCAGCTAGAAAGAAACAGTTCAAATACCGAGGAACTGTAATCAGAATTACACAAGATCTGTCAGCTTCCACATTAAAGGATCGAAGGGCCTGGAATCAGATATTCTGAAAGGCAAAAGAACTTGGGTTACAGCCAAGAATAAGTTATACAGCTAGAATGAGCATCATCTTACAGGGAAGAAGATGGTCATTCAATGATACAGGAGAATTTCACCTATTTCTAATGAAAAGACCAGATCTAAACAAAAAATTTGACCTCCAAATACAGAACTCAAGAGAAGCATAAAAAGGTAAAAAGGAAAGAAATCTTGAGAACTATATTTCTACTATAGGTATCCTTAAAGAATGGGGGTATAATTTGATTTTTCTTTGATAATAATAGAAAAGAAATTAGAGGTGGAAGGGATACCATACTGAAAAAGGGGGGGGTGGTGGAGGCAAAATAAAGTAAAAATAAAGGAGGTAAAATAAGGCAAAATCTATACATAGACGATCTAATATAATTGAGGGAAAGAAGGGAGGGTGATGAGTATTGTGTAAACCTTACTCTCATTAGATTGGACTCTAAGAGAATATATCAGACACATTTGGCTTCAAAGAAAGGCCTGACCCTCCTTGTGGGAAGGTGGGAGGGAAAGGAGGAAAGGAAAGGGATAGACTAATAGAAGGATTAGGGGAAAGGTATAAAGGGCTGGAAGAGGTTCTAAAGGGGGGAGGACTGTTGGAGGAAGGTGGTCATCAAAAATAAAGTACTGGGGAGGGGGAAAGGGAGAGAGGGGAAAGGGAAGAGAAAATCATAACTCTGGGTAAATAAGATGGCAGGGAATACAGATATAGTTATTTTAACTGTGAATGTGAATGGGATGAACTCTCCCATAAAATGGAAGCAGGTAGTAAACTGGATTAAAAGCCAGAATCCTACAATATGTTGTTTACAAGAAACACATCTAAAACATAGAGATACATACAGGGGGAAGATAAAGGGCTTGAGCAGAATCTTCTATGCTTCAGGTGAACAAAGAAAGGCAGGGATAGCAATCCTTATCTCAGATCAAGTAAAAACAATAATAGATCTAATTAAAAGAGATAAGGAAGGAAAATATATTTTACTAATGGGTACCATAGACAATGAAGCGGTATCAATACTAAACATATATGCACCAAGTGGTATAGCATCCAAATTCCTAGAGGAGAAACTAACAGAGATGCAAGGAGAAATAGACAGTAATACTATAGTAGTGGGGGATCTCAACCTTGCTCTCTCAGATTTAGATAAATCAAATCACAAAATAAATAAGAAAGAAGTTAGGGAGGTAAACAGAAGGCTAGAAAAGTTAGGTATGACAGATCTCTGGAGGAAATTGAATGGTGATAGAAGGGAGTATACTTTTTTCATGGAACTTATATGAAAATTGATCATGTGTTAGGGCATAAAAACCTCAAAATCAAATGCAGAAAAACAGAAATAGTAAATGCATTCTTCTCAGATCATGATGCAATAAAACTCACATGTAATATAAGGACAGGAGAAAACAGACCACAAGTTAATTGAAAATTAAATAATCTAATCCTGAAGAATGAATGGGTGAAAGAGCAAATTATAGATGCAATTGATAATTTCATCCAGGAGAATGACAATAATGAGACAACATACCAAAATTTGTGGGACATGGCTAAAGCGGTTATAAGGGGTAATTTTATATCTCTAGATGCTTACTTGCATAAAACAGAGAAAGAGAAGATCAATGAACTGGGCTTATAATTAAAAAGCTAGAAAAAGACCAAATTAAAAACCCTCAATTAAATACCAAATTGGAAATTCTAAAAATTAAAGGGGAGAGCAATAAAATTGAAAATAAGAAAACTATCGAACTAATAAATAAAACTAAGAGTTAGTTTTATGAAAAAACCAACAAAATAGATAAGCCTTTAGTGAATTTTATTAGAAAAAGGAAACAGGAAAATCAAATTGTTAGTCTCAAAAATGATAAGGGAGAACTTTCCTCCAATGAAGAGGAAATTAGAGCAATAATTAGGAGTTTCTTTGCCCAACTTTATGCCAATAAATTTGATAATATAAATGAAATGGAGGAATATCTACAAAAATATAGATTGCCTAGGTTAACAGAAGAGGAAATAAATTATTTAAATAGCCCCATTTTGGAAAAATAAATAGAACAAGTTATTAATCAACTCCCTAAGAAAAAATCTCCAGGGCCAGATGAATTTACATGTGAATTTTACCAAACATTCAAAGAACAATTAATTCCAATACTATATAAACTATTTGAAAAAATAGGGAAAGAAGGTGTACTACCAAATTCCTTCTATGACACAGATATGGTGCTGATAGCTAAACCAGGTAGAGAGAAAACTGAGAAAGAAAACTAATAGACCCATTTCCCTAATGAATATTGATGCAAAAATTTTAAATAGGATTTTAGCAAATAAGAGATTACAGAAAGTTATCCCCAGGATAATACACCATGACCGAGTAGGATTTATACCAGGAATGCAGGGCTGGTTCAATATTAGGAAAACTATTAGCATAATCAATTATATTAATAACCAAACTAACAAAAACCATATGATTATCTCAATGGATGCAGAAAAAGCCTTTGATAAAATTCAACACCCTTTCCTATTAAAAACACTAGAGAGTATAGGAATAAATGGGCTTTTCCTTAAAATGATTAGTAGTATCTACTTAAAACCTTCAGCAAGCATCATATGTAATGGAGTCAAACTAGAACCATTCCCA
Source organism: Myrmecobius fasciatus (assembly GCA_023553655.1). Lineage (NCBI taxonomy): Eukaryota > Metazoa > Chordata > Mammalia > Dasyuromorphia > Myrmecobiidae > Myrmecobius > Myrmecobius fasciatus. Next base: position 87,645 of record JAJPUD010007207.1, on the reverse strand, counting down.
ATAAGATCAGAAGTAAAACAAGGCTGCCCATTGTCACCATTATTATTTAATATTGTCTTAGAAATATTAGCTTTGGCAGTAAGAGAAGAAAAAGAGATTAAAGGAATTAGAATAGGTAATGAGGAAACCAAATTATCACTCTTTGCAGATGACATGATGGTATACTTAGAGAACCCTCAAGACTCAACTAAAAAACTATGACAAACAATTCATAGCTTTAGCAAAGTTGCAGGATACAAAATAAATCCACATAAATCATCAGCATTTTTTATATATTACCAATAAAGTTCAGCAGCAAGAGATACAAAAAGAAATTCCATTCAAAATAACTGTTGATAGTATAAAATATTTGTGAATTTATCTGCCAAGGGAAAGTCAGGAACTATATGAACTAAACTACAAAATACTTTCCACACAAATAAAATCAGACCTAGTCAATTGGAAAAATATAAAATGCTCATGGGTAGGCCGAGCGAATATAATAAAAATGACAATACTACCCAAACTAATTTACTTATTTAGTGCCATACCAATCAAACTCCCAAGAAATTATCTTACAGATCTAGAAAAAATAGTAGCAAAATTCATTTGGAAGAACAAAAGGTCAAGAGTTTCAAGAGAATTAATGAAAAAAAGGCTGATGATGCTGGACTTGCTGTACCAGATCTAAAACTATATTACAAAGCAGCGGTCATCAAAACCATTTGGTACTGGCTAAGAAATAGAGTAGTCAATCAGTGGAATAGGATAGAATCACAAGACAAACTAGGCAATAACTATAGCAATTTAGTCTTTGATAAACCCAAAGACCCCAGCTTCTGGGATAAGTACTGACTATTTGACAAAAACTGCTGGGAAAATTGGAAACTAGTGTGGAAGAAATTAGGGCTTGACCCATACCTAACACCACATACCAAGATACGATCTAAATGGGTTCATGATCTGGATATAAAGAGTGATACTATAAGTAAATTAGAGGAACGTATGAGATCTATGGAGATGGAATAAATTTATGTCCGATGAAGAACTGGAACTCTTAATTGAAAACCAGATAGATAACTTTGACTATATTAAATTAAAAAGTTTTTGTACAAACAAAACCAATGCAGTCAAGATTAGGAGGGAAGCAATAAATTGGGAAATCATCTTTACATTTAAGGGTTCTAATAAAGGTCTCATCTCTAAAATATATTGAGAATTGTCTCATATTTATAAGAATTCAAGCCATTCTCCAATCGATAAATGGTCAAAGGATATGAACAGACAATTTTCAGAGGATGAAATTAAAACTATTTCTAGTCATATGAAAAGGTGCTCCAAATCATTATTGATCAGAGAAATGCAAATCAAGACAACCCTGAGGTACCACTACACACCTGTCAGATTGTCTAAAATGACAGGAAAAGATAATGACGAATGTTGGAGGGGATGTGGGAAGGCTGGGACACTGATGCATTGTTGGTGGAGCTGTGAACGGATCCAGCCATTCTGGAGAGCAATTTGGAGCTATGCTCAAAAAGTTATCAAACTGTGCATACCCTTTGACCCAGCAGTGTTTCTATTGGGCCTATATCCCAAAGAGATCTTAAAGGAAGGAAAGGGCCCCACATGTGCAAGAATGTTTGTGGCAGCCCTTTTTGTAGTGGCTAGAAACTGGAAACTGAATAGATGCCCTTCAATTGGAGAATGGCTGAATAAATTATGGTATATGAATATTATGGAATATTATTGTTCTGTAAGAAACGACCAGCCGGACGATTTCAGAGAGGCCTGGAGAGACTTACATGAACTGATGCTGAGTGAAATGAGCAGAACCAGGAGATCATTATATACAGCAATAACAATACTATATGACGATCAATTCTGATGGACATGGCTCTCTTCAACAATGAAATGTTTCAAACTAGTTCCAATTGTTCACTGATGGAAGCCATATACACCCAGAGAGAGGGATGTGAAATGTGAACCACAACATAACATTCTCATACTCCTTGATTGATGTTTGCTTACATTGTGTTTCCTTTATCTGATATGTCTTTTGTGTAGATACGATTTTTCTTGCACAACAATGATAAGTTTGGAAATGTGTATACATATATTTGATTTGTCAAGTATTTTAACATAATTAACATGTAGTGGATA
>JAJPUD010007207.1:56553-85403 GCA_023553655.1 Myrmecobius fasciatus | reverse complement strand
TGTTGAAGAATTACCCATACATATGTTTTGCAAATAAAATAAAATTTAAAAAAAAATAAACTTTAGGAGACAAAAAAAGAGAATTTGGGGGAAAAAACTAACCTAGGTTGAAGTTAACTACAGAAGGGAAAATCTAAGCATAAGGGTCAAGGATGCTGTAGGATAACTGAATCCAGAAATAAACACTCTAAGATGTGTGGTGTCCTCTAAATCCTTTTCTCATCAAGACATAGGGAGGTTATTTTTGAACAGTTAATCTAAGCATAAGGGTCAAGGATGCTGTAGGATAACTGAATCCAGAAATAAACACTCTAAGATGTGTGGCGTCCTCTAAATCCTTTGCTCATCAAGACATAGGGAGGTTATTTTTGAACAGTAGAATGTAAGCCCCTTGAGGGCAGGAACTGTCTCCACTTTTGCTTTGTTATTTCTAGCACCTAAATGTAGTGCCTGGCAAGTAGTAGGAGCTTAATAAAAAGTGAGTGAATTTCCTGTTACTGAAGGTTTGCCTTCTTTCTCAACCTGCTGCTATTCACTTTCCCACTCTGTTTTTAAGAGACTGATGGACCCCTTAATAGAAAATCAGTGATTACAACTGACCTTCACTTCACTCCCAATTCTCTAAATTATAGGAATGTCTAATTTTTAGCTTTTTCATTGAAAAGAACATATATACAAATGCACACACATGTACACACACACATATATATATATATACATACATGTGCACATATGGAAACTACATAAATGGAGGCATAACTTGATAGACCCGAATGCTCACCATCAGGTTCAATTGATTTTAGAACTTCTTCAAGGTCTTTATCAGGAAATTGTATCCCCAAGCTCTCCAAGGCTTGGGGTATATTTTCAATCTTGGCTTTCCCTTCACTCATTTGGGTGACCATATCCCATGCATCTTCTATCTCTGAATGTATGAATAAACAAAAAGACAAAACAAAAAATTTTTGAGAGATATAAAAACTATCCAAACAGGGTTTCTTGTGTTTCTGCCCTCTTTGAAGTGATATCCTAAGATTTAGAACTTGAGTTTTTAGGAATCATTTAGTCTTATTCATTCATTCATTTGTGTCTTATTTTTTGAGTCTAGGTCTTGCTATTTTGCTCTGGGTAGAAATACAACAGTCATTATGACCTAGTACCACTGTTAATCAAACACCATTTCCAACCTGGACTAATTGACCATTCTTTAAGAATTCTGGTGCTCCCACCTTCCCCCCAATCCCAGGGATTCACCAGATTGGCACCAGATTTAGTGGAAACACCTGATTGACTTTATTCCTCCTGTAGCTCAGACCTCCAAGCTCAGGCAATCTACCAAACTCAGCTTTTAGTGGCAGGAGTAGGAATAGGAGTAATAGTAATATTATTGTTGTTCAATCATATCTGATTGTCTGATTCTTTATGACTATGTGGGTTTTCTTGACAAAGATATCAGCGTGGTTTGCCATCTCCTCCAATTCTTTTTACAGGTGAGTAAACTGAGGCAAATGGGATTAAATGGCTCCTCCAGGGTCTCATGGCTAGTGTGTATTTAAGGTTAAATTTGAACTGAATAGTCCACTTCCTGACTCCAGGTCTGCACTATTGACAGGTACAGCTAGCTGCCCAGCAGTAGTAATAGTAGTTGTAATGGTAGCAGTTGTGATAATAGTGGTAGTAGTTGGAGGAGTGATAGTAGTAATAGGAGCAGTAATAATAGTAACAGTAGTTGTAGCAATAGTAGCAATAGTAATAGTAAAAAGTAGTAGCAGCAGTAGCATTAACAACAGTAGGAGTAATAGCATCAGTAGTAATAGTAGTAGCAATACTAGTAGTAGTAGTAGCTATTGTAATTGGAGGAAGAAGAGTAATAGTGATAGCAGTAATAACAGTAGTAATGGTAATAGTAAGAATAGTGATGATTAGTAGTAGCAGCATTAGTAGTAGTAATAGTAACAGTAGTAGTAGTAGTAGTAGTTATTGTTAGAGGAGGAACAGTAATAGTGGTAATAGCAGCAGTGGTCATGCTAATAATAATCAATAGAGCTTGTTTTGAGGATCTTTCTGGTCTTCTCAGGTACTTCAGGAAGAAGCTAAATTAATATCAAATTAGAACAATCAGTATTCTCTTGCTCACAGTTCCCTATGGCTAAGAACCTCCACAGAGGGAGAAGGAATACAGAGGGAGGGGATGTCACAGAACTAACCCTACTCCCATGAAATTATTATAGATCTGGAGTTCAAAAAGATCTGAAGATGATGGTATCAACCGCAAAAGACTTCTTCTTTGCCCTAATCTCAATCTTACTTCTGAGTTGAAACTAGAATCTCTGGAGTATGGGAGAAAAGGAGGAAGGGAATAAGCATTTATATGGTTCCTACTCTGTCTCAGGCACTGTGCAAAATGTGTTTTATTTTGTTTTTGGTTTTTTTGCAAATATTATTTCATTTGATCCTCACAACAACCCTGCATATTATTATCTTCATTATTATTATTCTCATTTTAAAGAAACTGAGGTAAGCAGAGCTGAAGTGATTTGCCCAGCTAATAAATACAACTAGTAAGAGTATGAGGCCAAATCTGAATTCACATTTTCCTGATTCCAGCTACAGAGCTCTATTCAATATGCCAATAGTAGAGATTTACCAATAGCATTCTTAGATAATATATGATCTTCTCAAGTTATTCTGAATAAGTCCTATCTATTCTTCATGTCTAACATAAGAGAGAATTAAATATTTAAAGCTTGAAGGGAACTTACAGGCCAATCCTCTCATCTTACTGAGGAAACTGAAGCAGAGAAAGGTTAAGTTACTTGTTCAAAGTCATATATATATATTAAGTGTCTGAGGAAGGATTACAACTCAGACCTTCCTGACTCTGAATCCAACATTCTATCACTTTGTCACTTAAGACCCAAAACTTCCATGAAGTTTTTCAAGTCCATTTCAGTCCCATACAAAGCTCTTCCCTTTCCCTGAATTGAGAGCTTATTCTATTTAAAACATTCCGTGTTGTTTTCCTAACACTTTGTATTGTTATCTTGTATGATTATTTAATATTTTACTGTTATATAACTTTTCTGCATTTATGTCTTTTATCCCACCAAAAAAAATTAAATTAATTCATAGTTTTTAAATTGTGAAAATAAGAAAATAAGAATTTCTTGTTTTGAAATTCATACTCACTTTGACCTTCATTAAATTCTTTTCTTTTAGCCAAATTATTGACAAAGTTCTTTAAATTTACTGTTCCATCCTCTGCCAAAAATAAAATGAAACAAAAAGAAAACAATTCAGACATTCTAGTGAAGGGAAAAGTAGATCTATAAAGTCAAGTCTGCAAAGTACAATTAAAGTATTGAGAAGACCAGAGCCAAACTAAAGACTGTCTCAAAAACTAACTTGAGAATCATCTGTGCCCATGGTTAATCACTTGTGTCCTTGGTTTATCATATTTTAAAACAATTTCAGTAATTGCATTTTCAACAGTGAAATAAAAAAGCATAAGGTACATATGACACAAATCTAAAATTCAAAATTTTAAATTTAAATAAGTAACAAAGTTGACCTAAAGTCTCAGGATAGGATTTACAATAAAAAGAATTTGGTCATGTCAAATAAAATTTTCTAGACTTTCTTTTAAAAAAGTATATGTACATGACCAATTAATTGAGAGAAATATCAATATTGGAATGATTCCAAATGCTATCATTTTTTTTTCCTTCTGCCAACTACCCTCACTGAAATACCATTGACACTAGTGGCATCCAATGTTTCCTCTATTTTTTCATCACTTAAATGAATTCCCATGAGATGCAGCCTTTCTTGAAGCTCAGGGATGATGTCATCACTTTTGGGAATGTTGATTTGACTAAGAGAATCTTTAACTCCTAGAAAGAAGAATCAGCATCATTAGCATTAATCATCAAAATAAGAAGAGTATACCAAGGAGATAAAAATTATATGAAAAAAAGATGAAGTCTACAGCATCTCTGTAATATTGTCTGTTACTGAAGTCATATCACAGGTGCTTACTTGCAAATAGACTATGATAAATTATGTTCCACTGCAAAAAGCAGTTAATGTATTCATACACAAACACACAAGCAACTAAGTCATAAACAGAGACAGAGATTGGACCTGTGTTTAGTTTCATATGGGAAGTTTCTAGATGAAAGAATGCCTTCTTAGCAATGTAGATTTAGTTTCTGAGAGTTGATTGAATTACTAACCTAAGTTCACATAGCCAGTATGAAAAATAAGTTGAGCACACAGTCCAAGATCAGCTTTCTAAAATATATAAGAATAGCAGCAGAACAAGCAGCTAGGTGGTACAGTGGACAGCACATCTGTCTTGGAATCAGGAGGACCTGAGTTGAAATGCAACCTCAGACATTTACTAGCTGTGTGACACCGGGCAGGTCACTTAACCCCAATTGCCTCAAAAAAAGAAGAATAGCAGGAGAGTAAAGAACTTGAGGGAATTGGAGCAATGAGTAGTGGTGGGAGTTAAATGAACTACTCTAATTCATTCTTGTGATTCTATTCTGGAGCTAGTTCAGTCCCCTTTCTCCAATTATGAGTCTAGTCTAACTTCTGTATTATAAGAAAACTTCTCAATTAAGAAAATTGAGAGAAAATCTTAATGTATTGTTTAAACTTAGCCCTGCATGATCCAACCATTCTGGAGAGCAATTTGGAACTATGCTCAAAAAGTTAACAAACTCTGCATACCCTTGTTTCTATTGGGCTTATAGCCCAAAGAGATCTTAAAGGAAGGGAAGGGACACACATGTGCAAGAATGTTTGTGGCAGCTAGAAATTGGAAACTGAATCAATGCCCATCAATTGGAGAATGGCTGAATAAATTATGGTATATGAATGTTATGGAATATTATTGTTCTATAAGAAACGACCAGCAGGATGGTTTTAGAGAGACCTAGAGACACTTACATGAACTGATGCTAAGTGAAATGAGAAGAACCAGGAGATCATTAAGCACGGCAACAGCAAGACTATATGATGATCAGTTCTGATGGACATGGCTCTCCTCAACAATGAAATGTTTCAAACCACTTCGAATTGTTCAGTGAAGAAAACCATATACATCCAGAGAGAGGAATATAAAATGTGCACCACAACATAACATTTTCATGTTCTCTATTGATGTTTGCTTGCATTGTGTTTCCTTTCTCTGATTTTTTTTCTTATAGATCTGACTTTTCTTGCACAGCAAGATAACTATAAAAATATGTATACACATATTCAATTTGTCAATTATTTTAACATAATTAACATGTAGTAGACTTCCTGCCATCTAGGGAAGGGGTGGGGACTGGGGGGGGGGAATTTGTAACGGAAAACTTTGCAAGGGTCAATGTTGAAAAATTACCCATACATATGTTTTGCAAATAAAAAACTTTAATAAATAAACAAAAATAAATAAACTTAGCCCTGCATGACTGAGAAAATGGAACTCTAACTGCTGCTTAGATACCCTTGACTGAGGACTGAGATTAAACTGACCTGAAATGTAATCAGATTCAAAAGGCTTTTTACAAGTTTTCCCACAATTGCAGATCTTATCTGAAAATTAACTCTGTACTAATCAATCACTTGTTGTTTACATGTTCTTTTGATCATACAAAGACCTGGAAAATGGGTCTGTCTTATTCTCTCTGTGTGTGTGTGTATGTATATGTATCTCTGTGCCTCTGTCTCTGCAGCTTCTCTCACCAGTGGAACTAACCTTCCTGTTCAGAGGCAGGGGCTTCATCATATGGTAAAAAGACTCTGTGCAACTCAAATCACCCTTAATAAATCAAACCTATTGGTCTATAATATAACATATATATTATAAAATTTACTTGTGTTGACCTTGGGGCTGGGGGAAACTAACTTTTGAGTGATAAAACCTAGATCTGCCGTCTGAGTGTCCGAATATCAGTAATGAACCCATGTTTTGATCAACTGAGCAAGTTATTACTACCAAGAACAGTATAATAGGAATAATTTTTGAGAGACCATATCATCAATCAACAATAATTAAACTTATGACTACCATGCTGGATCAGAACATGGCATGACCTCAATTAAAAGTGTGCTTATTCAACAAATAAAGTCAAACATAATTTAAGTTCAGACCAGAGAAATCCAAGCAAATTTTTATCTATATTTCCAATTTATTTAAGAACTAAAGAACGAAATAAACAAGACAAACTTATCCAAAGGCCTTCAATGAAATACTTCATTGAAAAACTGTTCCATGTTGTCTTTCATATACTTTACCAAATAATCTATTGGGAAATGATATTGGCTAGGTCAACAGTTGTTGTCTTTCATTTTCAAAGAAGACCAAAATGACATCACTATGTTAGAATTGAGTTATAGTGTGTCTGACTGTGGCTGATCAGACTAATGCAAGCTCAGAGTGCTCTGTCACAGGTCAGACACAAATAGTTCCCATGAACATTTGGGGTAGCTTCTCTAATTTTGCACATTTCATGTTTCCTTTGGGCTTATTCAATTCTGCTTTGCTCACAGAGCACAGCATCTTTTCTGACAAGGGCATGTCATGCTAGGCTGTCCTGTGACAGTGTCTCCCATGTCATATAATAAATTCTAAGTTCTTAAGAGAGATCTTGAAAATGTCCTTGTATCAGTTTTTCTGACCACTTTGTGAGCACTTGCTCTATGTGGATTCTCCATTATATATATATTTGATATTTGAACTATGTGGTCAGCCCAACAGAATTGTGCTCTCTGCACTAGAGTTGGAATGTTTGACAGTTCAGTTTGAGAAAGAACCTCAGAGTCTGGTATCTTATCCTGCCAGGTGATCTTCAGAATCTTCCTAAGACAATTTAAATGGACGCAATTCAATTTCCTGGCATGGTGCTGGTACACTGTCCAGGTTTCACAGGTGTACAATAATGAGGTCAGCACAATGGCTCTGTAGACCTTCAGTTTGGTAGTCATCTAATACTTATCCTCTGCCACACTTTCCTTCAGAGCCTCCCAAATTTTGAGCTAGCTCTGGTAATGCATGTGTCAATCTCATTATCAATATTGACATCTCTGGAAAGTATACCACCAAGGTAAATGAATTTATCCACAGCATTCAAAACTTCACCATTTACTGAAACTCATGGTTCCACATATGAATGGTGTGGTGCTGGCTGATGGAGGACCTGTGTTTTCTTGGTGTTCATTGTTAGGTCAAAATTAGCACAAGCAACAGAACTTTTTTTTGCATGAACATGAACCAACACTCCTTCCACTTTGGTTTTGGCTTTTCAAGTTGAAGAATTCAGCATCAATACAATAATTGACTTTGATTCCATGTTTGTTCTCATTGAAGGCATTTGACAAGGCTGAAAACATCATGCTAAAAAGCATGAGAGCAAGCACACAGCCTTGTTTCACTCCATTGGTGATTGGGAAAGCTCAAGAGCATTATCCATTGTCCAAAACCCAGGCAAGCGTGCCATAATGAAATTGATGTACTATACTGATGAACTCTAAGCAACCAAATTTTGACATAATTTTCCATAAGACTTCACAACTGACAGTATCAAAGGCCTTGGTCAGATCTACATGCAGAGGTAAACCCACTGACAAACTAAGGATATAACTTCTGGTGAAACAGATATTGAGCAGGACTTTTTATAGATTATTACATGCTAGCTCCATTGAATCTTTTTTTTTTTTTTTTTTTTTTTTTTGCTTTTTGCTGAGGCAATTGAGGTTAAGTGACTTGCCCAGGGTCACACAGCTAGGGAATGTTATGTGTCTGAGACCAGATTTGAACTCAGGTCTTCCTGACTTCAGGGCTGGTGCTCTATCCACTGCGCCACCTAGCTGCCCCTCCATTGAATCTTTCAATCAAATTAACCTTTAAAGTGAGTTAATACAATTGTTTCACACTCTCTTATCTACTGGCAAATGCTATTTCACAGGTATAATTTTATTTCTTTTTGTAGAGGGGAAGTAGCACAAATTTTTCCTTGTCATCATTATATTTTCCTGTGTGTTTTCTGTGTGAAAAAGTACTAGTATGGTGCAGAAGATAAAATACCAAACATGGAGTTAGAAAAAACTGAGTTCAAATCCCACATCAGGTATAAAGTACATTTTAGACCCAGGCAACTCTCACTTTAGTCATCTGTAAAATAGGGATGCTAATAATTAATCAAAGTATTCACCCAAAAAGGGTTTTGCAATAATGGCATGGTAGATGAGATAATGTATGATAATGAGATAATATATGTAAGGTACTTTGAACATTTCAAAACTATGTATGTTGGTTATTATTATTGTTATTTTGTCTGATAGAGTTATATAGCCTACCCATGTAATCTGATGGAATTCAGATAGAAACATGCAGGACATTTTACTCTTTATCTATTATGCTTTTATGTATTATATCTGTAAACTACTACACAGATGGATAAAAAGACTGCTTTTGTAACTAAACAAAAGTACTGGGACATAAGTATAAATTCAGTTGGCTATTTGGAAGTATCTTGGGACCAACTCAGTAGCAGACAGGATGACAGAGATGATGATGATGATGGCGACAATAATAGCATTTCTATAATCTCTAAAATATTCAGTGTCTTATGTATACATAATACAATTCTTCCCATTTCCATATGATTTTAATTTCTTCCACTATGTCTCCATATTTTGAAAGCTTTTCATCTGATGTAGTTAGAATTTTGAGGATTTGGTAAGAATCATATATTAAAATATTTTATAATTTTGTATACTAAATTACAGTAAATTACAGGCAACTGTTTTGTCTGTGACATAATGTTCTAGTTCTTGTAAAATCATTTTTTAATTTTCAGGAATATTTTAGAGTATGCATTTGTTATCTATTAGGTTACAAAGGATAGTGGATTTTTCATGTATAATTCTGGCCACAAGATTATTTCTTACTAGATATTCAATAGGTGCTATTTTTTTGCAATGTAATGTTTGTAATGATATATACAGTTTAAAAAAAAACTTATCTTATTCCTTTTCTGTTTTGATGGGGTTCAGGTAGAATTCTACTGTAGAATAAGTTACTATTGTGGCAAATAAAAGATGAACTGACTGAGGAAGCAAAGTTTTGAGCTTCCCAGCATTTAACAATTAAGCAATGCATAGCAATTACCCAAGAAATGGGAATCAAGACTCTTTCTCAGCTTAAGGCTGGACCTCAAATACAGGGAGAGACACACTTTTATCCATTAAATCAAATAAAAAGAAAATAATTAACTAGAAAATATAACATTAGGTAATCTGATTTCTAATTGGAGGAAAATTTAGGGACTCTAGGTTGAGAGGGAGAGAATGAATCTTTTGCTATGTTGTTAGTACTATATCACAATTTATATTTCCATAATAGTGAATTTCAGAAAAAAATACCTAGATACTATAAAAATTCAAAGAGAATCATATTAACTCACTGATCTTACAAAGTACAGTGCTTGGAGTCCGGGAGAGAAGCAGCATTGTACCCAATTCTTTCTTATTTGCATCCTAAACATGTGGAGCCAAATAGTCATTTATTTTCTACTTACTTATAAGCTTGGAGAAAGAATGATATAGTGGTTATAAAATCAGAGCCAGAATCAGGAAGACCAGGTTTTAAGACTCTCCTCTGATACATACTGGCTGCTATGTCTCAGGGAACTATCAAATAATAAATTGCAGAGCAGATGTGGTTCTGCATTGGTAGAGAGCATTTTCTCACTGGAAGTTCCCTATTCCAAGGAAATCATTATTCTGTTCCCCAAATCAAAACATAAAAATCATCAAGTTCCCTTGGTAAGAGATAGTATAGAAATCTAAAAGCAAAACAAAACAAACAAACAACAACAATAACAACAACAACAACAACAAAAAACCAAACAAACCACAACACCTTACCAGAAGCTTCAGGAATTAACAGCACTTTGGATAAGACACCCATGAATTCAGAGCATTCTCCCTTGCCTTTTTCTGTAACAGGAAGAAAAATTCAGCTCTTTGAATGAATCAATCAAACATCTTTTAAGTACCTAATTGGATGGCACAGAGATCAAATAAGTCAATACTTAAATTTAATGTGTGTGAATACATATACATATATACATATACATATATGTTAGTGTGTCTCTCTCCTCTCTCTCTCTCTTTATTGAGGAAGAAGAGGTTTCATCTAGAAGTTTAGCATAGTGTCCAGGGCTACAACATTGTGTGGCACATTTTTTGTTGTTGAATTGTTTTCAGTGGCATCTTACTCATTTGTATTTTTCTCTCTGACCTCATTTGTGTTTTTCTTGAAAAAGATATAGAGTGGTTTGTTATTTCTTTCTCCAGTTCATTTTACAGTGAAAACTTGTCCAGGTCACACAACTAATGTCTGAGGCCAGATCTGAACTCAGGAAGATGTCTTCCTGATTTTAAACTCAGTGCTCTATCTACTTCACCTTCCAGTTGCCTCCATTTGGCATACAATAAGCCTCATTTTTTTCAATTCATAGTTCAAGAACTACTTTCTACAATTAGTCAATGAGCATTTCTTAAGTGCTTATTGTATGATGATGACAAGATTTGGCCATTGATTAGATATGTGGCACTGAATTAAATCGTGTTGTTGAGGATGATGCTGAGGTTGTATATTCTCATGGATGGTGGTATTCCCAACAGTAATTGGGATAAATTTGGGGAAATTGTGAGTTTGAAAGAAAAATAAAGTTATATTTTAGAAATATTGGATCTGAGATGTTTATTGGACATCTAATTTGAAATGTTAAAAAAAAAAGTTGGTGATATGAGACTTAGAAAATTCAGGAGAGAGACTGAGGCTGAAAGTAATTTACCTAGAGATAACTAAATCCAAGGGAAGTGATGGAGTCTCCAGGTAATCAAAAGTGTACAGAAAAAGGAGAAAGGGGCCCAGTACCATGCCTGGATTTGGGGACATGTTATGGATGATAATCCAGTAAATACAATGGAGGCACAAGGAGATAAGGAGAAGCCAAAGGAAACAGTATAACTCTCTCCAAAGAGGATAGAGTATGCAGGAGACAGTGGTCAACAGTGTCATGTGCTATTGAGAGTTCAAGAAGAATGAAGATTAAGAAATGGCAATAAGATTTGGCAATTAATACATCATTAGTAACTTTGGAGAGAACAGTTTCAATTCATTGGTGTGGTCAGAAGCTAGAGTACAAAATGTAGAGAACTTAGGAATGGTAGAGAAGTAAAGGCAGTGAATATAAAGTCTTCTCTAGGAACTTGGCTAAGAAATGGAGAAAAAATATAAAACAATGGCTTGAGGTGGTGCTAGTGTGCAATGAATGTTTGTTAGGAATATGGAACATTTAGGTGTATTTATGGGAAACCAGAAAAAAAATAAGTAGATAAGAAGAGATCAAAAATTAGAGAGTTGGGGTGATTGAGAGGGCAATTTGCTGGAGAAGAGAAGAGGAAATGTGGTCAAGTACATATGTAAAGGGGTTGGCTTTGGCCAGCAGAATGGTTTTTTTTCCACTATCAGAGGCTAAAATAAAGAAGGAGAGTATGAGGAAGGAAATGTTAATGGATTACAAAATGTAGAGAAAGAAAAAAGAAGCAAGTTATGGTTAATGAATGACAAGTAGAAGGTAAGGTCAAATCAAAGCATATGACAAAGATATATTCATCAAATAAAAATAGACCACAGGGGCTTTCTGAATTTAAGATAATATTTACAGTGTTGTGTCAATTACTTGTTACAAATTAATAACTGTGATATTGCTTCTTTTCTATGATAGCAATGATCACACATGTGAACTTCTGCTAACAACACTTTGCTCACTCAGAATGTATAGTTTTGACTAGAAGAAACCAAGATTGAACAAGTTACCCGCACTTCTTTCTCTGTCAATTGAAAGATAAATTTCATGCTATACATAATTTTCATTGCTTTTTTGCTATTTTAATTAACATTTTAAAGAATGCAAATATTCCAGAAAAACAAACAAAAGTTGCAGCTCTTAAAGAGCACACTTAAGTGACTGTTAGAGGCACTGCAATGACTGGTCTAGTGAATCAAGCACTTTAAAGATCATTCAAGCCCGTAATGTAACCAGATCAATTGAATCAAAAAAATGAGGAAAGAAATGAGAAGTATGCAAGAGAGAGTCAATAGTTTGGGAAAAGAAGGAAAAAATGACTGAAGAAAGAGCTTAAAAATATAGTTGGTAAAATCCACTGAAGAAAATAACACCTTCAAAAGTAGGATTAATCAAATGGAAAAAGAGATACAAAAGCTAACTGAGAAAAATCACACATTAAAAACTAGAACATGGCAAATGGAAGCTATGACTCCAATAGACAACAAGAATCAAACTAAACAGAATGAAAAAATGGAAGAAAATGTGAAATACCTCATTGGAAAAACAGTCAACCTGGAAAATAGATCCAGAAGAGACAATTCAAAAATAATTGCCCTACCTAAAAGTCATGAACAAAAAAAGAACCTGGATAGCATTCTTCATGAGATCATTAAGGAAATATGTCCAAAATTCCAGAAATAGAGGGGGAAATACTCATTGAAAAAAATCCATTGATCATCTTCAGAAAGAGATTTCACAAAGAAAACCCCAAGGAATATTGTTGTGAAACTCCAGAATTACAATCTTAAGGTGCCAGACAAAAACAACTCAAATATTAAGGAGCAACAGTCAGGATTACCCAGGATCTGGCAGCTTTTACAATAAAGGATTAAAGGGCTCGGAATACCATATTCCAGAAGGCAAAGGATCTAGGATTGCAATCAATAATTAACTACCCAGGAAGACTCAGCATCATCTTTCAGGGAAAGTGATGGATCTTCAATGAAGTAAGAGACTTTCAGTCATTTCTATTTAAAGGATCAGAACTAAACAGAAAGCTTAATCTATAAACATAGGAGTCAAGAGGCATAGAAAGGTAAAGAGGAGGAAAATATGTGTTATTTAAAGGTTAAACTGTTTACATCCCTAGATGAGAAAACACTATCTACACATAACTCCAGAGAACTGTATCTGTCACTGAAGTAGACAGAGGGAAGGATTACATGGATGGAGAGTATGGTTGTAAATGGATTCTGATGTGATAATATCAAAGAAAAAGACATTAAAGGTGGAAAAAGGTCTGTACTAGAAAAAGAGGAAAGTGGAGGTATAATGGGACAATTAATTCACATGAAGAGGTGCAAATGATCCAATATAATTGAGGGGAGAAGGAGTGGGGGATAACATTGTCTGACGCTTCATCTCATCAGTTTTGGCTCTAAGAAGGATCATTCAGTTGGGTATAAAAATTTATCTAATCCTAAAGAAGGAGGAAAAAGGGGAAAGTAAAGGAAGGGGCAAGATAGAAGGGAGGGCAAAAACACTAAGAAAAAAGGTAAAAGATGGGGGAAATGAGATAGAAGATAAGGTAATGGGTGGGGTGAATTTAAAAATACTACTAAGAAGGAAGGAGGGGTGATAGGAGATAAGATAATGGATGGAGTGGAGAAAAAAACACTACTAAGGACTAGGTGGAAAAAGAGAACAAAAGCATAAAAAGGGGGAGAAAATAGTATGGAAGGAAATAAGAGTTGGTAATCATAATTGTGAATGTGAATGGGATGAACTCTTTCATAAAACAGAAGCTAATAATAGAATGGATTGAAAACCAGAATTCTACAATATATTGTTTACAAGAAGCACATTTGACACAGACACATACAGAGTAAAGATAAAAGGATGGAACAGAATTTATTATGCTTCAGCTGAAGTAAAAAAAGCAGGGATAGCAATTCTGTTCTTAGATAAAGCAAAAATAAAAATAGTTCTTATTAAAAGAGATAAGGTAGGAAAGTACATCTTGATAAAGGATACCATAAAAACAATGAAGTAGTAATGATAATTAAGCTGTGTATACACCAAGTGGTAGAGCAGCCAAATTCCTAGAAAAAATTTTAAAGCCATTTACAAGAAGAAATACACAGCAAAACCTTCCCCTTTCAGAATCAGACAAATCTAACTACAACATAAACAAGAAAGAAACTAGGCAAGTTAATAGAATCCTAAAAAACCTAGATATGATAGACCTCTATAGAACACTGAATAGGGACAGAAAGGAATACACCTTTTTCTTGGCACTGCATGGCTCCTACACAAAAACTGACCATGTTTTAGAACACAAACGCCTCACAATCAAATGTAGAAAGGCAGAAATATTAAACGTTTTGTTTTCAGACCACAAGGCAATAAAAAATTTTATTTCATAAAGGGACAAGGAAAGATAGACTAAAAACCAATTGGAAATTAAATAATCAAATCCTAAAAAAAAAAAATGAGTGGGTCAAACAACAAATCACAGAAACAACCCATAATTGCATCCAAGAAAATGACAATAATAATACAAATTCCAACTCTCCAGGGAGATTTTATTGCTTCCCTTGGCCAATGAACTAAAACATTTCTATTCAGGAGACTTCTAAGATTATCACAGGTCACTTCCAGGATTCTTGTCTTTCTGTGAGCTGATCCTCCAAACCTTATAATTCACTTTGGTTGGAGAATGATGTTTTATTACTCTTTTCTTTTATTATCTAGTCTCACATGATATATTTTGATACTCAAAGTCGTCCCATAAAAACAATAATAATACTTTGCAAACATTATATAAATGTTAGTTATTATTAGTAATAGTATTCTCTGATAATAAAAAATTTGAAAAAAGTGATCTGGTTTTGCAGATTAACTTAATTGCTCACTAATGACATAGAAACCAGTAGAATAATGCATAATGACTTTATTACATCTTGATCTTTATTTAGCAAGACCATAAAGTAAAAAGGACCCACACATGCAAAAATGTTTGTAACAGCTCTTTTTGTGGTAGCAAAGAATTAGAAAATTAAAAGATGCTCATCAATTGGGGAATGACTGAATAAGTTGTGATATATGAAGATAATGGAATGTTATTATTCTATAATGATGAACAAACTGATTTTAGAAAAACCTGGAAAGATTTACACAAACTAATGCTGAACTCCAAAGAAAGAACTGATGATTTTTGTGATACAGCTAATATGGAAATTTTTGTATGATTTCACATAATTGATTTCACATCACTTGCTTGCTCACTAGATGAGGAAGGGGCAATAAGGAGGAAGAAAATCTAGATTCAATTTTTTTATTGTTAAAAATAAATAACTAATCAATATTTTCTTTCAAAAAGTGAGAAACAGAAACAAAGACAGAGACAGACTTTTTTTTGTGGTGGTGGGGGGGGAATGTTTCAATGGCCTGGAAATCTGATTCATGTCCCATTGAAAAGGCTAGATGTGGGGAAATATACTATTAATCAGAGACATGCTTATTATATCAACATGATACATATTGTTTCATGATGAATAATTAAAGAGTATGTACAGTTAATTATATTTTTAGGATCCCTGTTCTATTGTGAATAAATTCTGCTAGAACTTCAAACTTTTCAACCAATATTCCTTCCCACTTACTTTAATAGAAACTTGGTTCTCCCCTAAGGACACTAAATCTCTTATAGCCCTTTTCACTCTCCCAATGCATAGTTTCAAGAGAAGGAAGCAATACTTCTTCTCCTCAAACCATTTTCAGAGAGTTATTTTACTACTATCTCTCCATGACTATGTTGACATTTTGCCCACTGAACAGAAGAGGAGCTCTTTGAAGATTTTATCTAACCCATAACTCTTCTCTCCGTACTGCTAGGTGGCTGACTTATGTCTACAACAAATTTGTTGTATTGTTATACCGGATGATTCTAAAATCCAGTAAACTAAGTTTTGTGATATTCATTCAGAATATAAAATTCCTTAAAAAAGCATCTTGGGTTCCCAAAATTCACCAAAACATTGGAAATATTTACCATTGGCAAGCTCAGGTGACATTTGTGTAAGTGCTTCACTTGCTCCATAAAGACCTTGTTTGTTCAATGCATTCTTGAGTTCATCATAATCAATAACATTATCTTGAACATTTTCTAAGCCAGTAGAGACTAGTTGCAAAGCTGAAAACACATAACAAAGTCAGATGATTGTAGTAGGTATCAGAGGCAGAAATAGGGTCTGATACAGATCATCAATTAAATTATCTATTTTTTAAGATACACAACAGAAATGTCACAAATATCTTTAAAAATTGATTCAAGAGGTGGGAGATAAACATATTTCAAATGGCCTGGTTTATATCCAACTGAAAACTTCTAAACTATAATCAATACTAAATGGGGAAAATTTGGCATGATATTTGTAGTTTCACATATGACCTTTAAAACATGTGTTAAGAAAAAAAATACCACTATGAATTGCTACTATAGTAAAAAGTATATCTTTGGAAAATATTAAATTATATTACAGTGAAAAAGATGAAATTATATTACAGGATGAAGGCAAAAATAGTTTCAAATGTTCATTAAGAAATAGATGAATAATGCAAATATGTTTTGGCTCTCAGTACTGAGAGTTACATATTTGCTAATACCACACAGAAATTGCCAACCACTTGCTCTGTTCTCTTGAAATGGAGATCAATGGTTTCCAAAATCTATATATTCTGAGGTATCTAAATCTATTAGAAAAGTTGAACCAACAATTTTTTAAACTCGAAGGGGCTTTAAAAATCATTTATTTCAATCTCTATTTCTACAGATAAAGCAACTGAGTGCCAGAGAAAAAGTCTGATTTGCCAGGGACATATATTTAATTTCAGAACTTGGAGAACCCGGGTTATCATAATTTCCAGTCCAATGTTCTTTCCAATGGTAGCTTTATTTTCCTCACAGGCCTTAAAATATTTATAGTCCACATAAATTAATTACAAAAAGCAGTTCTATTACTTTATCCAAAAAAAATAGCAAAACAAAAGCCAGAGAATGTACAGTTTCTTCAACTCAAACTCTGTTCAAGTCCTCTTCACTCCATTTAGGAAAGTCTTTAGAGATAGCACTTAGGAAGTATAATGTAAAATGATTTGGTTCCCTTTGGAGTTCAGTTATGATTCCAAGATCCTGTGTCAGGTGACCTATTCTTCTGTGACTTAAGTTAAATGGATGATTTGCTATTCCCTAAACAAGTCTAAACTTTAATTCCTAAAATCAATCATTGCTGATGCTGCTAACTGAATGAAATGTCTTATCCTGGTCAAAATTATAACAATATTTCAAGGATCAACTGAAATGTTACCTTTATAATGAAAGCTTCTTTGATGCCCAGCCAAAAAACTTCCAGTGGAAAGTACAAAATTGGGCTTTTACAATGATATGTTAAAAAAGTTATCTAATCCAATCATTTTTCTTCAAACTACAGTCTTCACTTACCTATGGAATCAGCAAATTTTGGAATCTCTGTTAAACCACTGATGAAATCTTTTAACTGTATATTCCCACTCTCTGTAAGTACAAAATTCAAAGATATTGATATTCAAACACAGATCCCTTTCAAAATCCTTTTCCTATTAGCTGTGTCTAAGTCTGCTTTTTCCATTTAATATTTCTGAGTTTTATTTTTTCAAACCCAAGAGAAAGACTTCACATGTACCTCTATTAAATTTAGAACTGAAGAAAGAGGGGCTATAATTTTGGCTTTGTACTGTGCTTGTTTTCTCAGATGAAATGATGTCTTCTTTATAGGTACCCTTCAGTAACTTTATGTAACAACTTTGAAAGCTCAATCACTGCTTTGAGGAAGTGAAATTAATTTATTGAGGTAAGAAAAATGTTAGCTAGAGTGATAAAAAAAATTAATGGGAAATTAATTTAATTTCTAGGCCTGGTTTAAGGGCTCCTTTTTGTAACTTAGATATCATCCCACTTCCCCTAAAAGACCCCTAAGAAAAGGTAATCTACCAACTTTCAAAGTAGTTCATTTGCCCTCTTAGGCCAAATACAAGCCTAATTCCTTCTGCATGCCACGAGATGTTAATACAGCATCTCATTTGCTTTTGATGAGTTCAAATCAAAATTTTTGATGAAGCCAACTGGCTCTCTGGAATCACTCTTCCCTCTTCTGATGTTCATCAACTGTCTCTTTAATGATCCAATCTATAATCTGGAATTCCAAGGAACAAAAGCCAAACTCACTAGCCTATATGATTTGTATCCTCTAAACCAAGTGAATTTGAACTCATCAAAGGCAAATGAGGTGCTGTCTTAACATCTCATGACATATCTTAGACAATTTTGTTCTTCTTCTACTTCTACTTCAGAGATCATTCCTCCTTGGCAGAGAAAAGCAAAGAAAGAATTAAATAGCTCTGCTTTTTCTTCATTGTTATTTATCATCCTCCCATGTACCCCAAACAAAGATGCAATCCCTCCCTTTATTCTCCTCTTTCTTATATATTGAGAAAAAAAAAATTGTTGTCCTTAATTTCTTTCAGTAGCCTCAACTCATTCTGAACTTCAGCATTACTGATGCTATTTTTACAGAAAACTATGCCATACTCCTAGTCACCATCTGTTAATCTGGGCTTATTTCCACCATCTGATTGTTTTAATCAAAGTTGGATGGTGAGTCTACTGTGCATCCACATCTGTCTCTTCAGAAAAATCCTATTTTTCCTCCTAACTGGAATTCTTTCTCTTAAGAATCATCAAAATTTTCTTCATGAGCATATCCCATCTATCTTGAGCTAATTTTTCTAGTAGTATTTTAGTCTATAAGATCCTACTTATCCTTTTCTCTGAATCCTTTGAAGTCTGCTTTCCTCCACTCTAGGGTACATATCAGACCATATGCAAGACAATCATGAAGTCATTTGCTACTTTGCTCTTGGCAGAGAGCTTCAGCAGATGAATGATGAATGGATAACAAAATTTCTCCATCAATACTATTATCATCATGTCTATGAATCAGCCTTGTGATCAATTTCTCAAACTCTTCATCTTTCACCTCTTTTTGTCCATATGGTATGTAGTATATCCCAAGGACATAATCACTTGCTCTTCTCTCCATAGACAAAAACTCTCCGTAACACTTCCCCACTCTGGTTTCTGTATTTGCTCACATGATTATATACACTTAATATACAATGCTACCCTCATTTTCTTTCTTAATTTATCCTTTTTTAAATAAAATACATCATCAAAAGCCATGATCTAGTCAGTCATTGGTTTCATCTTATCAAGCCAGTGATATAAGATTAAATTTGTTTTCTTGAGTTAGGACCTCTACTGCTTTTATTTATTATCAATACATTGAAGACCATGAGTTTTTGCTGCTGGTTGCCTTCTTGGATTTTATTTACTGTGAACTTTTGGCTATCTCATCTCTTAGTCTTCTTTCTTCATTGTTGCTATTCTCTATTGCATCTAGTTTAGTATGTATGTAAATATATACATATATTTGTATGTATACCAAAATATATGTATTTTATACACAGAGAAATAGGCAGTATTCTCCCTCTCCATAATTTTTTTAGTTGAAAGTTTTTTTTGATTTGATTTGAAAGGCACCCAGAAAATAGTTACTAACCTGTGTTAGTTATATTCTGTTTGTAACCAGGAATTTGTGATTTTTATATCTTAAGTAATGACTCAGATGTCCAAATCCCATTCTCAGATACCATTTTCTTAGCCAGCTGTTCACTTCCCAAATTAATTTTTCTCTTCTATACCTTTGTCTTCAATAGGCAGCAGTAAAGAAACATAAGTTCCCAGGGTTTTTAGGTTCTTGCTCAAGTCCTCCGAATTGTTGGCAGTATTTTTACCTTTCTGCTGGTAATATTGGCTATCCGTGTGAATAATCAGAAATGAATCACTTTTCATCTGTTTTTATAAATTTGGGAAAGTTCTCTAATGTCTTGCGCACATGCTCCAAAAAGAAGACTTCTCTTTCTCTCTACTGTTATCAGGCTAACAAATAGCTGTCTTGGTCATCAACCACTACTACTCTTCCTTTTTCTCACCCTGTATTATCCCCATGCTTTCTTTCTCCTTAATCATCTCAAATCCTCCCACAGGAGCTAAGAATAGTATCCATGGATGGCATCTTTTGTCTATAATTCTCCTTCCTCAAGCACGATATTTGTAACACAGTCTGCCTAACCTCTTCTCTCTTCCCTTTATCTGAGGAGACTTTTAGTACATGTGATGATGATGATGATGCTCCCTCAAGCAACCTAATTTATCATTCTTTAATCTCATTACTTGTCTGGTCTTTTATGAATACTCTATTTTGGTTCTTCTACTTGTATAATATGTTTATTGGACAAATTTTCTTTGCTGGATCATCATCCCTAATATTCCCCCTAATTGTGGTTATGTCCTAAGGTTCATAAGAATCTCTTCCTTCATTTAATACACAGTTTATACAACATCTTCTGTATGGAATCTTTCCTGATTTTTTGTTTGACATCTTTTCTGATACCTATCTTTTAACTCCCTCTTAAAACTACTTTGTATCTATTTGTATTTATTCACTTCATTGTTATGCTGTATGTGGACTTAAACATGTAATTGTTGTTTCTTCATTAGAATAGAAACTCTTTGGGATAAGGAGTGTTTCATTCTTTACACTTGTATCCCCAGGGATTTGTATAGTGCCTTATGGATTAGATGAGGGATTAATTGATTTGGGAGAACTCACCCTGAAGAAATTACAGAGCCATCAAAATACCACAGCAAACCTTATGAAGAATTATTATTCTAATAGCTTCCTGTGAATAAATAATACAGATCCCTACTTTAAGAATGCTCACCATCAGGGGCACAAGATGCAATGATTTGATCCAAGTTTTCCTTTGGTAAATTGATATTCAAATTAGTCAGGCATTCCTTCAGGTCTGGAACACCAATCTTTCCATCTTCTAAATGTGTAAGAACATCAACACTCTTTTTCAAGGCTATATAGAGAAAGAACAAAAAAATATCATTTGATGATTAATGATGTCCCTGAAAAGTATACAAGATAAATCTTTTATTTTTTAAATTTTATTAAGTTCACAGCAGGTAAATTACTATAGCAATAAATACTGTAATAACCAAAACTGTCAACCAATGCAGAGTATAGTATTAAAACTTAGAACTCAATATATTAAAATGGCAAAAACATAAAGGAAAAGAAAATAGCATCAAAAGCTACACACTGGATAATTATAATGAGCCCCATGATTTTTACCTAAATGTGGCAATGAGAAAAGTCATAGAAAAGCCCACTTTTCCTACACAAATCCCAGAAAATAACTGAAAAGAACTCCAGAAAGGCTAATGATAAAGAAATCCAGAGGAAAAAATAGCTCTTCTATTCACTTTACACCTGTACCAAAAGACTGGTGGAGGCAGACTTAAAAATCATCCAGTGCTCTGATTAGAGGGTGTTATGAGCCAACATGAATGGGAGTAATGGGAGTCATAAGTTAAATCCAACATCTGACCTAGCAGACCAGAAGAGGAGACAAGAGTCAGCTCCAATAGGTTACTATACAGGTAGACAAAGGATGGCTGTGCACTCTTCAGATCATGAGGAGCCACAGCATAAAGAAAAGTTAGCCAGTTCAGCATCTGGGTACTAAGGCCAGGGATCTTTGCAGGATGATCCAGTTAAGAATACTCTCCAAAAATCAACTTAGGTCCTCCCACAGGCACAGAAGTGGATGGCTTAACAAGATTCTTATGAGAAATTCAGGATACTGAAGTTTCTGAAGGACAAAAGGAAAGAGAATTGTATACCTCTTGTGAGAGAAGGATTATTTTCATCTTCTATCTTGATGGAACCACTTCAAGGAGGTAACACAGGAATAATTGGGATATCAGGAAAATAGAGAGCTGATTAATATCATATGGTTGTTGCAAGGGAGTACCTGGGAGCTTTGAACAAGAAGTGTAGAAGGGGAGTCAGTGGCTAAAGTCAGTGTTTATTGAAGCTTACCTGGTGATGTTTTGTATGTGAACTGAAGATAAAAGAGCAAATTCATGTAAAAATGAATCCAAAATAACACAATTTTGGAGTGGTCTGAGAAAGGCAAGCAAACTGTATATAGGACAGAACTTTAAGTCTGTGGTAAAATGTTTCACATAACCCTTGACATGTAAAAGCATAGTGACTCTGCATAGGTAATGAGAGCAGTTAAATTTAAAATGAGACTTTCGTAATAAGTTTAAGAGTAAATAAACAAGGGAAAGCAACAATGGACGAGAACAGAGCTAGAAGCCCATGAGACAAGAGGGCTTGCCATAACTTTTTTGTATAGGCACTGTTGCTCATTCATGAGAAGAGGTGTCTTGAACTTATTTAGTAGTTCTTCCACATACAATGTGTAAATTACTAAGAAAGATTGGGGGGAAGTTAGACCGCGCACTGGATAGAGCACTAGCCCTGAAGTCAGGAGGACCTGAGTTAAAATTCAAATTCAGACACTTAATACTTACTAATTATGTAACCCTGGGCAAGTCACTTAACTCCAATTGCCTCACCCCTCCCAAAAAAGAAGAATTTAGAAAGTCTGAAAAATAGGTTTTACTAATACTTATGATCTGAATTATGGACAGATGAATTTTGCCTTAGAGTTTCCATGTCAAACAAAGATTGACTAAAGTAACAATGGATGATCAAGCACTCCTAAAAGAGTAAAATACATTGGATGTTTTCTTATAATTCATTGTAATAGAATTTGAGCTAGGCAAATAATAATCTGTTCTGTTCACCTACTATTTCTTGAGTTAGATGCTTTCAGAAGGTATTACTATACACTTAAACAGGGAAAAAAACAGAAGATCAAAGAGAAAGCTCATTCGCTCAGATGATTGGTGACAAATGTTAATATAAGATTCTTGATCCTGACCCAATTTAAATGACAAAGATATATCCATTACGGATTTGATATATTTTCTATATTATGCACATATTACCATCTTTCACAGGAAGCATCTTGCTCTGAGACAAGGCCGTCATAAATACATTGAATTTATCTTTCTCTGAACCTAGAAAGGAAATTAGATATTAACAAAAAAAAATTTTAAAGGACTGATTTGCAAATATTACTAGGCATGGAAGAAAAATAAGGAATTTATTCTACACAGGGAGAGGGAATATGGCAGAGAGTACAGAAGACTAGCATTAGAATCATGGAAACTTGGTTCAAGTTGTACCTCTTAATACAAGAAGCTACTTAACCATTAGCAAATCACTCATCTTCTCATTGACCCAAAGAAACTCTCAAAAATTCTTGGAGTTCTAGATGAATTGTTCATCTATATTTTGTAAAAATTTCCTCACTAAAATAAAATCATGGGTTTAGATAAATATATGTGTATTTAATTGTAAAACTTTTAAAAAATATGTTAAGCTAAAAGACGGCAATGTGGTTAGCATAAGAATCTCAAACTGCTTACTGCTACAAAAACCCATCTCTTTAATCCTAATTATTCTCCCACTTTTCATCTAAGTCTACAAATCATAGAATACCATGATCTCAGAATAATTAAAATTACATGTGGTATGGTGGGAAGAGGGGTGCTGGGAGTGGGAAAGAGATGTAGTTGATCAGGAAATTGCTAATCAACTGATTTTCCTCTAGTGCAGTAGAAGATATTACGCTAAACATGAAACAGGTCCCTTAGTTGAGGAAGAAGATAGTTCTGAAGAGAGCAAGCTTTGACAGTCCAAAAGAGGGCCAGCTATGGGAGAAGAATTCATCTTTTTAGAGAAGCTCACTACTTACCTCTTGGTGGGAGAAGGGATGTTTCTCTCTTCCCTTATCCTAAGACATCCTATAGCAAAGATACTCACCTACCAGGAGATAGCACACCCTACAGAAAGCAGGCCCAGGAAGGCTAGGAACATGCCCATCAGACACATTAGATGCAGGGGGAACAATATGAGAACTTATGCATGATATGCATGAGTCACTTTGCCCATATGTGCTCTTTGTATACCCACCCTTCCCACTCATTGTTTATAGTTTATGAGAGAGTAAATCCAGTAGAGATTTATGAACTAGAGTTTCAGGAGTAGAGACCCACAAAGCACTTTGAAAACACATGTATGCACACACCCACATACACAACCTATGTATTTCCTCTCATAAGGTTTACTTAGTCCTAGGACCCTAAGAGAATTTGGAGGTTACTGCAGCAGCATTGTCTATCTCTAGGAACTTGGATCTGCTAGTAGGAAAGCAGAGGTAGGCAACCCAGAGAAAGAATGGACTGTTGACATGGATTCAAAGATTTTTGTGATCATATTAATAGTCTGGATTTTGCCTTATGTACTGAAAACTCTTTTATTGTGATTCATTCACAACAGCCCTTTGAGGTTAGTACAACAGCATTACTACCCTAATTAGATTAAATATTTCCCCACAGTTTTATGACTAGTATGACTATTTTTAGGACTACCAAGAGTCAGAGGTAGAATTCAAACTCAGATGTCTCTTGACTTAAAATACAGAATTCTAACCACGTATCATAGTGCACCCTGATCAAGTTCATCACCATAGCTTTTTAAGTTACTCATGGCTATGAGAAAAATGTACATTATTTTATTCTTTGGCAGTCTTCTTAAATTGCCTTTCACTTGAAGAAACCACAGAACTGTTCAAACCACTCTGAGAAGAATAAAAGGGAAGAAAGGAGATAGTTATCCCCTCTGGAAATGAAATTCCCCTTATCTGAAATATTGGATATGTTAAACAGCCACACATCACCACTGAAAACTGTGAGATCAACTTCTGAGGCTAACTATGGTGACTACTCATATAAGACATTCATAATATTTAAATATTATTAGCCACCTTGAACAGAGTGCAAGATAGAGTTGCCTCATTGCAAATCTGCTATAGATAAAACAATTTTATTTTATTTATTTAGTTAGTTATTTTGCTGAGGCAATTGGGGTTAAGTGACTTGCCCAGGGTCACACAGCTAGGAAATGTTAAGTTTCTGAGGCCAAATTTGTACTCAGATCCTCCTGACTTCAGGGCTGGTGCTCTATCCACTGCGCCACCTAGCTGCCCCGATAAAACAATTTTAGAGCAAGTTTGCCATATTGTTTAAGAATGATGTAACTGAGGCTTCATTAGCATTTTGCAAGTACTAGGAAACCCTTGGGAGGGAATGGGCTTCCACATTATAGCACCTCTTCTTCTCTCACATCAAAAGATCAGTTGGTATGTGGTCAACTCACCTTCAAGAAGAGGTCTACCAATTGCATCCTCAATTGATTGCTCAGATAATGGCACTCCCATGGAGTCCAGAACATATTTCTCTTGAATAATTTCTGAATATATATCTTTTATAGGCAGAGGAACTGTTTTATCCTGGTCCATCGCACTGATAATCTCTTTCAATGCTACCAATAAAATTAAAGTAATTCAAAATGGATGAGCTATAGAGTTTAGCAAAAATTGATATTATAAATACCTTTTATCTTTAAAAAAAAAAAAACAAGTATGTCACTAATTGAGCTTTGTGGTAATTCAGCCATAATTAACAAGTAAAACATTTTAAATGTCTTTGCAAATTTTTAAGTTCTTACTTGCAAATAAGGAGAATGAAAAAAAAGTAGCTTTTTTCTAATTGAATCCTCAGGACATTAAGGATTCCTTGAATGTGTTTTTAATTTCTAGAGATAGCAGTTCTTAAGCATTAAATCTGCCCTTAGCATCTCTCATCCTATTATGCTCAGAAACAAGATACTAGGTCATTTCCCAGAGAGCTCTAAACCATATTGATTGAACTCTAACCATTCTACTGATCTCCCCTCCAAATGGGACTTGTACTCTGACTCTGGGACCCAAAACTTTGATAGGAGAACCAAAAGAGAGAGGGAGAGAGAGAGAGAGAGAGAGAGAGAGAGAGAGAGAGAGAGAGAGAAGATAGAGTATCAAGCAAATGAAGGTAGCTAACATTATCAAACAGTACAGAAATATCATGGAGGATGATAACTATGGAGAATGCTTAGATTTGTCAATAAAGATAAATTACTGGAGGCTTTGAAAAGAGTAATACCATCAGAAATGAGTAATAACATCAAAATCCAAGCAAATAGTTGAGAAGAGAGATGAGAGGAAAGCAATTTTTCTAAGAGTTCAAGAGGAAAGTCATAGGATGATAGTTTGAGTAGATGGTAGGATGTAACTAGAACAGCTAGGTGATGCCCTGAATAGAGTGCCAAACCTAAAACAGGAAAAATCAGACATTTGTAGTTGTGTGACCCTAGGCAAGTGAATTAACCCCAACTTGCCTCAGTCTTATCGGTAAAATGAGTTTGACAAGGAAATGGCAAACCACTCTACTATCTTTGCCCAAATGGAATTATGAAGAGTCAGATAAGACTGAAAAATGACTGAACAACAAAAATCTAGGGGTTTTTTTGTTTTGTTTTTTAGGATGGGGAAGACTCAGCCAAGACTCAGCAAGGAACCAGTGAGTAGGGAGAAATGAATATTTAGAGATGGGGATGCCTAAGGGGGCAATCTATAAGAGAAGTAAGAAGGGTATAGGAAGCAAATTCATACTGGTCTTGGAAAGAGATATCTTATCATGGACTGGAGATATAAGGGGGAGAGGTATTATATCAAGATGTTGGGAGGTTTGGGAGAGTCAGGACTAGAAAATTTTTCTGTAAAAGTATCTGAAGTTTTTCTAGATACCATGCTCAATGTAAGTAAACAATGCAATAGAGGAGGCAAAAAAGCTAACACGAACTTAAGTGAGATTAAGAGGGGAATATTTGATTCTCAGTGTCCTCTGACTTCACTGATCAGGTCATATCTGGAGTATTGTGTTTAGTTGCAGATATCAGATTTTGAAAAGTACATTGATGGGCAGCTAGGTGGCGCAGTAGATAGAGCACCAGCCCTGAAGTCAGGAGTAACTGAGTTCAAATCTGGTCTCAGATACTTCATATGCCCTAGCTGTGTGACCCTAGGCAAGTCACTTAACCCCAATTGCCTTAGCAAAAAGAAAAAAGAAAAAAAGAAAAGAAAAGTACATTGATGAACTAGAGAAAGTTCAGGAGTGAGCAATCAAGAAGTCATAGAGATTATTAATAAATTAATCACAATGAAGCCCTAACTATACCAAGTATTGGAATTGGGCAGCTAGGTAGCCCAGAGGATAAAGTACTGAGCCTGAAGTTAGGAAGACATCTTCCTGAGTTCAAATCTGGCCTCAGACATTTACTAAGTGACCTTGGGCATGTCACTTACCCCTGTTTGCCTGAGTTTCCTCTTCTATAAAATGAGCTAGAGAAGGAAATGCCAAACCACTACAGTATATTTCCAATATATGTGACCCCCAAATGGGGTCACAGAGAGTCAGATAAGATTGGAACAACTGAATAACAACAAATGCTAGGTGGTGGATACAAAGACAAAAATTCAATTCTCCCTGCCCTTAATGAGATCCACTGAAGGAATCTAGGATGTTTAATCCAGAGAAGATTTAAGGGTTGATGAGGTAGGGAATAGAACACAGCTGTGTCTACAATTGTCTACAGAGCTGCCATAAGAAAGGAGGATTACATTTGATTTGTAGAGCTAAGGGTAATGACTAAAAACTACAAAGAGGCAAACAAATATGGCTAATTCATGGTCTGATGGACCAGCTTAGGGAAGCACAGGTTTCCTACCCCTACTGAAGTTTTCCAAGCAATGACTCAAGATCCATCTGTTGAGTTTATTGTAGAAAGAGACTTTCCTTTTCAGGTACAAATTGAACCATATGACCTCCAATAACTCAATAACTTTGAGGCTCTATGATTGTGCATGTAAATTTATATTCTCATTCAAATATATAGTACAATATAATATACCTTTTCATCCTGTCTTACTTTTCCTTTTTTCATTACTCATTGTTCCCTGTCATACAAACTATGGATCTAGTCAAACTAATCTTTCCTAATCACACATGACATTCTTTTTTGCATCACCATACCTTTGTATTGGGTGTTCTTCCCTCCCTCCTATCTTACAGAGGACATATTTAGATTTAATCCATCCTTTCCTCTACTCTTAGAATTCTTAACTTCTAAAAAGTTTTTTGTACAAACAAAACTAATGCAGACAAGATTAGGAGGGAAGCAATAAATTGGAAAATCATCTTTACATTTAAGGTTTCTGATAAAGGCCTCATTTCTAAAATATATAGAGAATTGTCTCATATTTATAAGAATTCAAGCCATTCTCCAAGCAATAAATGGTCAAAAGATATGAAGAGACAATTTTCAGGTGGTGAAATTAAAACTATGTGTAGTCATATGAAAAGATGCTCCAAATCACTATTGATCAGAGAAATGCAAATTAAGACAACCCTGAGGTACCACTACACACCTGTCAGATTGGCTAAAATGACAGGAAATGATAATTATGAATGTTGGTGGGGATATGGGAAAACTGAGACACTGATACATTATTGGTGGAACTGTGAATGGATCCAACCATTCTGGAGAGCAATTTGGAATTATGCTCAAAAAGTTATCAAACTGTGCATACTCTTTGACCCAGCAGTGTTTCTATTGGGCTTATATCCCAAAGAGATCTTAAAGGAAAGAAAGGGACCCACATGTGCAAGAATTTTTGTGGCAGCTCTTTTTGTAGTGGCAATAAACTGGAAACTTAATGGACGCCCATGAATTGGAGAATGGCTGAACAAATTATGGTATATGAATGTTATGGAATATTATTGTTCTGTGAGAAACAATCAGCAGGATGATTTCAGAGAGGCCTGGAGAGACTTGAATGAACTGATGTTGAGTGAAGTGAGCAGAACCAGGAGATCATTATTCACTGCAACAACAAGACTACATGATGTTCAATTCTGATGGACATGGCTCTCTTCAATAATGAAATATTTCAAACCAGTTCCAA
>JAJPUD010007207.1:30775-53772 GCA_023553655.1 Myrmecobius fasciatus | reverse complement strand
AGAGAGAGAGAGAGAGAGAGAGAGAGAGAGAGAGAGAGAGAGAGAGAGAAACAAAACTACACAAATAATGAATAGTGAGTAAACTTATATATCCAAGAAGATATCAAGTAGAAATCATAAAAGTTACACATGTTACAGTATTCAAACAATATACACAACTCCCATTAGGAGTGAAATGTCAATTCAACTAAGAGAGAGGCCCTCATGTCACTCAAAGGGAAATCCCCAAAAATCTCTAGAGAGTTAAGTTAAAAATCACAGCATGTTTGATGGGCCAGCTGGTCTCACATTTTGCCCTTGATTCATACTGGCTATATGGGCAAGTCACTTGAACCCCCAACCTTTCAGACAGTCCTCTATAGCCATTAGTTCCAAAGAAAATCCCAATTTGCTTTAATAAGGGAAATTCCCTCACCTAAGAGTTCCTTAGATCAATGAAATCACAGGTCCAATTCCAATCCCTACCCAATCCAATCATTCCTAAAAATGAGGACTCTGAAGATTCAGAGAAGCAAAGGAACAACTGGATAAAGCAATATAAATTAAGTAAAACCAGGTGAACATTATGCACAGTGATTCCAATCATTTAAATCAAAAGAACACAAAATCCAAACTCTAAGTAATTATAATAACCAACGTTGGTCTGAGAAAAGGATAATGAATGGAATATAACTTCCTCCCCTCAACAAAGAGGTGTGGGACTTTAGGGGCAGAATGCTACATAAAGTTTCAGACAAGATCATGTTATTTTTGCTTAACTGTCTTGGTCACAAGGGTTTTCAATGCTGGGAAAGAAGTAAGGAGAGGGTTATATCAAGGAATTAATGATAGAAAAATTAAAAGCACCCATAAAATAAAATTATACATTATGAAAATAAAACACCTGTAGATGTAAGTAATTTTTCCAATTGTTCTTTAGGCAAAATAATCCCCATATTCTTCAAGACATAATCCAAGTCCTTCTTAGCTACCTTGTCATCTTTGATCATATTTAGGGCAAGGATTCTCTCAGATGGCTCTAGAAACAAAAACAAAAACAAAATGGCAATTATTTGGCAGGATAACTTAAAAAAAAACGTGGAGGGGGGAGGGTATTTCTCATATTACTGGGCTAATAAATAAATGTTAATCCCTAGATAATTACTACATTATGTAGCCAACATGGGGAAGGGAGAAGATACCTGTGGCAAGAAGATCAAACTAGCCATGAATTTACTCTACAATATTCAGAAACCTATGGTAATTTATTACCAGGATTCTACCAGCATTTCCTCTAGTGATAAAAATGTACCAATAGTAGTAAATTCTCATTCTTTCACTTTAATAAGTTCAAAGCCTTTGTTGCTTTGATCTTGCCAAAAAGAAACAGATTTAATTCAAACCCAAACTAAGATCTTTTATGAATATAGGCAAGAGTATGGAACACAAGACCTAAAAATTCCCTCAAGTAAACAACTTACCCAAGCCTTGAAATAACTTCAATTGCATGTGAAATGTCTTTGATTTGGCCACTTGACCTTGTAGGATATTTAGCTTAATCACTTCCTATATTATTCTGGTGGCATTTAATTGACTAAAAATATGTTTGAGGCATGTTAATAGAGCTTGTCCTGGGCAAAATGATTCAGTTAAGAGGAGTTTAGGAACTTCCCATTTCCTTCTTCAGCATTTCCATCACTTTTTGGCATGCTCTTCTCCAAACTTCTGATTATAGATAGCCAGTCCCCTCCAGCTGACCCTAGGCTGACAAGTTTCATCATTCCCTTATAACATCCACACTCCTGCCACTCACCCAAACTTGTCCTCTGTTCCAGCAATGACCCAATTTTCAGACCTTTCCTTTTTACCTGTTCTATGAAAAGTTGCCTGTCTTAAATTAGAGGATCATAGATCATAGTCATTCCTTCAAGATACCATTTTTTGTTTCTCAACCCAATATTACCAATTATTCTTGTGTACTAATGACAATGTCATTCAATACAATTAGCACAGTAAGTTTCATAGTACCATAGATTTTTTAAGAGTTGAAAGGTATCTCAAAAGCTCATCCAATTAGAAAACCCCTCTGTAATAACCCTGACAAATATTCACCAAGCTAACTGCTAGAAAAACTTCAGGGAAGATAAACCAATGTCTTCCAAGGTAGTCTATTCTATTTCTAGGCAGCTGTAATTATTACAGAGTTTTTCTTCATACTGCATATAAGCCAGTCTTTGAAATGTCTATCCATTGTTCTTAGTTTTGCTCCCTAATGCCAAGAAAAAACAAGTCTAATCCTACTTCAACATGAGGATCACATACCTGGGAAAAGCTGCTGCAACCCCAACTAAATCTTTTCTTCTCCAAACTAAACATCTGAACATTCTCTCTTTAGCCAACTGACCATTTGTAACTTCCTTACTATGAAACAAGCAAGCCTTCTATGAGGTCCTTTTATCTAAGGTTATGCTTTCTTGTCATATAAAAATAGGAAATTAGAAGTTCACATTTGACTATTCATGTGCTTTCTTAAAGAAATCAGTAAGAGGGATGGGCTTCTAAAAGAAGCTTAATGCCAAATACTGAGCCATAGGATAGGATTCTAATCTTAAGATTTAGGAATATGCAGAGGGTCTTTTCCCCTAGAAAATCAGAAAACCAAGGTCTGGGAATACAAAAAAAGTATCCATGTGAACTATTGTTTCCAAAACTAATTCAGTTTTAAATATATATGTTTTCTGGAGAAAGGACTTTCTTATTTTCATTGCAAAAGACCTTTAGATTCCAAGTCAAGACTTCCAACCATTAGCCAAGCACAAATTCTGTTATTGTATATTCATATGCATTCCCAAGATGAGTTGACTGAGAATGTTGGCTCCATGATACTCTAAGTTTCTAAACAATAAAAGTGAATAATAGTATATTTCTTACCTATCATTTCCTTTGCTTGTTGTCTTGTATCTTCTAGAGCCTCATAGAACTTGTCAAAATCTACATTTTTATTTTCTGCAAGGTAAAATATTTTGGGCACAAAATATTTTGAAAATGGTCTTGCTAAATAAAGATCAGGATATAATAAAGACATTATGCATTATTCTACTGGTTTCTATGTCATTAATGAGCAATGTCCATACTTTTTGAGTCAACAATTTTCATTTCTAGGATATATCCCAAAATAGTATTATGAAAAAAGACTATTTGTAAATATATGTATTATTTATAGGTATTTGTTCTATAATAGAAAAATGAGGGGAACTCCTATCTGGCCAATGATTATGCATACCTTAACTAAATTTTATATTGCACATTATGGTCCAAAATGATGAATGTAAAGCAAATGAATAAATATGGAAAGACCTATATGAAGTGATAGAAAGTGATGTCATTAGAACTAGAATTGTACTCATATTAACAAAAATATTTTTGAAGAGAAAAAAACAGGGATGGAGAGAAAATAGAAGGGGGGAAGAAAATAACGAGGAGGACAAGGAGGATAAAGAGTGGGAATAAAAAGACAGCACTTCAGACATAAAGAAATATAGAATGAAAGCATCTTCTCTCCTTGTTTGTTTCACTAATTCATTTGGTTAAATAAATTGTGTTCCTTACTTTTGAATGTTTCATTGATTACATCTTACTTTGTATGTTTAATTGATTATATGCCTAACAGCAATTCTTAAGTCTATCCAGGTTTTTGCTTGTTTGTTTTAAAATAAGAGAAACAATCATCATCTTATTTTAAAACAAACAAAAACCTGGATAGACTTTTTTATTCAAAATCATCAGTTATTATTCTGAATATTTTATCTCCTTCATTCCACATTTCAATCAGAAGAAAGGGACTCAGCTCCTTTCATACCTAGTTTCTCTGATTAAAGATGGAGTCAAGGTACTAATCTGGGATTGTAAACAGACAGGGCTATCAGGAACACAGAAGATAAGAAACAAAACTCCAAGTTAAAGGTAAGAACACCAGAGAACAAAGTCAACCTAACTAAGAAAAGGTCAGAAACAATGAGTCAAATGTAAAAAGGAAATAATAATAATAATAGCTATTATTTATATAGTACATTAAGGTTCACAAAGTGCTTTATGTTATATACTCAATTGAGCATCACAAGTGAGGTAGATGTTATTATTAACCCTACTTTACAGAAGAAGAAACTAAGGCTAAGAAACATTAGGGTTAGACCCCTGAACATTTCAACTTAGTGTCTTCAGACAATATTTGAACTCAAGACTTCCTGATTTTTTGTTTATCACTCTATCTACAACTCCATGGGCTGTACCTGGTACCCTGACTTTACACTGTAATTGACTTCTGATTCTGGCTTGCAGATTAATCATTAGATTTGGAGGGGAGGGGAATGAGGTGAAGCTGGTCCAAAAAAAAAAAAAGTCTTTCTGGTCAGGGGATTTCTAGCTCTTCTCACTGAATTGGGATATAAGATAACACTTTTAATAGAATCTAGCTCTGAATCTGCCAAGAGAGGAAAGGTCTTTGGAATTCTGGTGTCTGGTTCTCCATATTCTTTTCCTCATAGTAATTCACACAAGCACATAGTAAGTACCTAGTAGTTGTTTACTGATTGACTTTGTATTTAAAATACCAACCATCTGCTGGCACTGCCTTCAATGCCTGTTGGAATTCCTCTTTTGTCAAATCAGGATCTAATGTGTGCAGAGGGACCCATAAATCATTCACTGGAACCTTATTGCCCTTGAATGTCTCCACTTTTTTAAGACTTTCTTCTGTTGCTGAGGATTTAGAGGAAAAAAAAAGGTTCATTCATATCGCACTGATCCAAGAACTTAATACATTTAAGTCATCATCAGTCATTTATTTCTATTTGGCAATATTTTCCATTACCGTTAATCATTTTTTCATTTATAAAGTATCATCTTTCAAATAAATAGGCTCGAATGAATAATACTAAGATTATATTGAACAGAATTTTATCCTTTTTAAATTATTCAGAAGGCACCTCAGGAATTTTGTAGTTAAAAATCATTATTGTAACCAATATATTATAGAAACACATGCCTTGACAACTAATAGAACTTGTGATAAATCAGCTTTCACTCAGTCTGAGTTTGTAATAAGTATGGTCAGATCTGACAATGAAAAAACATTCAGTCTATCTAATGAACTGTGCTTTAATGGTATATTTATATGCATCAAGAAAGCTGGAATATCCATTCTGCTTTTCTCATTTTTAAGATGATCTCAGAATAATGGGACACTTAAAATAGTCAAATCTCAGGTCCAATTTAGCTAAGCTGAATAGACCTGACTTGTTCAAAAACAGTTCAGCTTTAGAAATGGTCCCTTGCTCAAAGGACAATATGATTAGCATACTATCTGGGGAAACAACAACAATAACAATATTGGCCTGTCTCCTATTGAAGTTGTACTGAGCATACTTATAGTGAGCCTCAAGAGGCTAAGTTTTTAGTCCTTTTGTTAAATTATAAAAAGAAGTTATCTTATCTACCTGGGCAATAGTTCATAGAGGATTAAATATAAAAGAATAATTGAGATAAGAGGGTTTGTTCCAAGACTATTTCAATCTAAACCCCTTTAGAAAGAATGAGATGAGTTTGATGATGATAATAATATCCTGAAAGTCCAAGCTATCATCCATCCATAATGGTATGTCAGAGACTCTATATTCCCTCAATCTACCTTAAGACCCTCAACAACCAATTCTGACAAACCAGTGATTGGTTTTATGACAAAACCAGTGATTGGATTAGCATCCTAGTCAGGGTGAAAAAAAACTATTCCCATGAATCTAAGAAGCAGGGCACCATAGATTTACAGGCTGGGCCTACTCAAAGTTATAATTATGATCAGTTTGATATGAAAAGTTACATAGTGAATAGTTTTCTGGTACTGCTAAGAGGTAAGACATCAAAACAAGTTAGAAATATAAGTAAGCAACTTGTTGTAAATGCTTTGGTGTGAATTTTACTATCAGGGAAAGTATTTGGCTCAAATACACTTTCATTATGTACCAACATTATAACAAAATTGGAAATGAATCTTAGCAGTTAAAAACAAAGATTTCACACTGGATTCCTTTATTTGTTTTGTCAATAGTACCCTCACCTCTGAGGGTACCTCTTCAGAAAGGAGCAAGAGAATTGATAGATATTATTAGAGAACATGATAAACAAGACACAATTTTAGATGAACACTTTTGAGGTAAGCAAATATCACTTAACCAAGTAAGAGTAAAGCTAATAACAGGTACATGTATAAAATGGCTAAGATCCAAGGATGGAATTAAAATTCCTTTTCTGGATGACATCCTTATGAACTCAACCAACAATATGTTAATAAAGCAGCATTAACCAAATGACAAAATCATGAAAATCTGTAGATAGGGAAGGAATTATGATGGTGCTAGGTTATTGTCACCAAAAAATAAAGAAGGAATAGTCTTACTGAGCTCTGACTTAGTGATTCAAATTGAATTATGAAAGAAAACACTAGGGATTGTGTAATACAACAAAGCTAACTATGATAATTAGCATATATAAAATATTTTGCAAGATATGATCTGGTGGCTAGACTTAAGTACATCACCAGCTCACTGTCTTTCATGGGTGCTGTTATTTGTCCTTCATTCTCCAAGAGGACCATGAATTCAGAAAAGTGATGCATGACATGCAAGTGAATTGGATTCAAGAGAGGAAGAGCTGTACAAAGTCACCAACCTTACTTTTTCCTCTAGAGCCACCTGGGTCCAGTGGCCAGACATAGATCAGAACTACTGGAGATGGCCCTAGATTGATATGGCAAATTTCCATTCTATAAATATGGACCTTAAAATATCCCTGAAGAAATCAACCAATAAAGTTAACTAAAGCATTATATACTATACTATTGTCCACGATCACTCAGACATAGCTTTGATACATGAAAATTTAAAAATAATTTTAGTATATTTCACTCATTAGATCTCACAATCTCTAAATTGTGTAGAATATAAAATTTTTATGTTTGTAGCAGCAAAGAACTGGAAATTGAGTGGATGCCCATCAGTTGGAGAATAGCTGGATAAAAGTTATGGTAGATGAATGTTATGGAATATTATTGTTCTATAAGAAATGATCAGCAGGCTGTTTACAGAAAGCCCTAGAGAGACTTACACAAACTAATGCTAAGTGAAGTGAGTAGAACCACGAGAACATTTTATACAGCAACAACAATATTATGTGATGATCAACCCTGATGGACGTGACTCTTTTCAACAACAAGGTGAGTCAGACCAATTCCAATAGTCTTGTGATGGAGAGAGCCATCTGCATCAGAGAGAGAATTGTGGGGCCTGAGTGTGGATCATAACATAATATTTTCACCTTTTTGTTGTTGTTTGCTTGCTTTTTTATTTTCTTTCTCATTTTTTCCTTTTTGATTTGATTTTTCGTATGCAGCATAATTGTGGAAATATATATAGAAGAATTGCACATATTTAAAATATATTGGATTACTTGATTGTCTAGGGGAGAGAATAGCTTGATCTCAAAGAGCTCACAATCTAATATGGGAAATGATATGCAAAGAGCTATGTATAAACTATATATCCACAGAGTACTAAATATATGTATTTTTATATTACGTACATGATTATATATATATATTATATTAAATACATACATATGTTTTCATACAAATATTTACATACATAGGATGTATTTACATGCACGTATATGTATATTGTTTATAGTTAGATACTTAGTACCTTTTCTCTAAGACTATCCCTAATTTCTCCTGTATTCCAAGCCAGTGAAAATCAAAATGCTTGGAGATGAGAGATGAAAGTTCATGTGCCAGTAAAATCAAAGAGGATACTGAGTCGAAAGTCTAAAAATACAATCTTCTCTTAATGTGGTATGAAGATTTTGCTAACTTCATTTTAAATACTTTTCAAAAACCTATCTCACAAAAATAATGAGACCAGAAACCTAAATGTAGAATAATTCAGGGATAGGCCTGAAATTTAAAAGTCCTATCAATGCTTTCAGCATCTATGAATATCAATATCATTATCAATGTCCTAGGATCCTGGAATTGGTAAAAGTCATCCAGTCTAACCCCATACCCATCTAATCAATCAATCTTCTGAATAACACTATGTCATAAATTAGAACAATAAGAAACCTATTTCAATCAGACTAACTACCTCATTTAACAGATGAGGAAACTTCACAGGGAAGTTAAGTGATCATGGCAGAGGTAGTATTAGAACCCAGAATCCTTGACTCCAATATCCATGGCAGATTGCTGGTCTTCCCTCTACTTGATTTCCTCCAATGGCATACTTCCTATCTCAAAAGGCAGCATGTTCCATTTCCAGAGAACTCTAAATATAGGGAAATTCTTCTTTATATTTAACAAAATCCTACTTTCCTCCTTCTACCCACTTAATCTAGTTCTCCCATCTGATGCCAAACAGAGCCAGTCTAATCCCATTTCCACATTATAAACTTTCTTTCAAATACTGGAAAACAGAAGACCATTTCCCCACTAGATGGCATTAGATTCTCAACCTTAAAACAGATTCCCGCTTATCCAATTAACACTGATGAGCACACCTTATTTCTTAACATCCTGTTCTCCCCGTTCTCTACTTTGCAGTCTCAGCCACAAATGGCCAGGAGGCAGAAGAATTCACAGATATATGTTTTAACTTCTTACAATTTGAAATGAGCTCAAGGATTAAGGACTAGAGTTAGAAAGGAACAAGGGTCAAATCTCAAAGGTAATCAGTGTTGGGGTTTCATTTGTTTGCTTGAAGACTATATTGACACCTTTGAATATAGCTTTACATTCTTTTACAATTATGTGTCTTGATTTTGAAATGTCTGGCTTGGGGGGCGGAGCGACTCTTTGTGTCCTCCTCTGACCTTCTCTCAAATCAACAATAAAATAAACCCCTGAACTGATCTTTAAGTCAACAAATCCAGAAATATTTGGAATACGAAACAGTGCTTGCAGAAGTTACCTTTGAAGAACTTCATAACAGGTCTGTTTCAGTCGGGTAGTGGGGTAAGCAGTTTGCTCGGTGCAGCTCTGGAACTGAGGGCAGCTCCAGAACAAAGGGCAGAGAACTAGGTGGGACTCAGCTCAGCATAGCAGAAACTCCAAACACCCGGGGAGTTTCTGAGGCACTCGGGACGCTCTGCCCTGATTGGGGGCAGATGTTTTGGCAGATTTGCCTTTTATAAGGAGTAAATTGGGCAAAGTCTTAGCCCCACCAGCTCAGCACTGGGAGTTAATTAGTGGAATTGCCCCAGGGCAAACTACAACAGCCACACCACTTCTCTAGCTTTAAACAGACCCCAGGCTTTCTAAAAAATGAGTAAGAAGCAGAAGAGAGCTCTCACCACAGACAGCTTTTATGGAGAGAAAGAAGGGCAGACCCCAGATCCTGAGGTTCCTATAGGCAAAGCAACTCCAGAGGAAGCCATCAAGGGAGATATAACTTGGTCCCCCTTCCACAAGGCCTTCCTGGAAGATTACATAAAGAATCTCAAAAGACAGCTAGGTGATAAATGGGGAAATGAACTGAGATCAGTGCAAGAAGGATATAATGCCCTGCAAGAAGAATATAATGCCCTGCAAAAGAGACATGAAAAAGACACCAATTTATTGAAAAACAAAATTGGTGAAGTGGAAAAAGTATGCAATGAACAAATTGGCCAGTTACAAAAGGAGCTAAAAAAGGTAACTGAAGAAAACAACACATTAAAAATAAGAATTGGACAAATGCAAGTGAATGACTCAATAAGACTTCAAGAATCAGTCAAACAAAAACAAAAAAATGAAAAAATAGAATAAAATATGAAATATCTCCTAGGAAAAGCAACTGACTTGGAAAATAGATCTAGGAGAGACATCCTAAGGATTATTGAACTTCCTGAAAGCCATGATGAAAAAAAGAATCTAAACACTATCTTCCAGGAAATCCTGAAAGAAAACTGCCCTGAAGTTGTAGAATCAGGAGGCAAAATCACCATTGAAAGAATTCACTGATCACCTCTTGAGACCCCAAAATTAAATCCCCAAGGAATATCATGGCTAAATTTCAGGACTATCGCACCAAGGAAAAGATATTGCTAGAAGCTAGAAAGAAACAATTCAAATACCAAGGAACTGTAATTAGAATCACACAAGATCTGTCAGCCTCCACATTGAAGGATCGAAGGGCCTGGAATCAGATATTCCTAAAGGCAAAGGAACTTGGATCACAGCCAAGAATAACCTATCCAGCTAGAATGAGCATTTATCTTCCATGGAAGAAGATGGACATTTAATGATATAGGTGAATTTCACCTATTTCTAATGAAAAGACCAGATCTGAACAAAAAATTTGACTTCCAAACACAGAACTCAAGAGAAGCATAAAAAGGTAAAAAGGAAAGAACTCTTGAGAACTATATTTCTACTATGGGTATACTTAAAGATTGGGGGTATAATGTGATATTACTCTGATAATATGAAAAAGAAACTAGAGGTAGAAAAGCTATTATACTGGGGAAAAAGAGGGAAAAGGTGGTAAAATAAGGTTAAAAAAAGGAGGTAAAAATAAGGTAAAATTTCATGAAGAAGCAAAGAAAACCTAATATAATTGAGGGAAAGAAGAGGGGGAGATGAGCATTGTGTAAATCTTACTCTCATCAGATTGGGCTCTAAAAGTGTATATCAGACACATCTGGTTTCACAGAGAAACTTGTCCTTTCTTATAGGGAAGTGGGAGGGAAAGGAGGAAAAGAAAGGGATAGACTAATAGAAGGGAAATTAGAAGAATCAGGGGAAAGGAGTAAAAAGAGGGGAGGGGCTCTAAAGGGGGGAGGATTGTTTGTGGGAGGAGGTCATCAAAAGCAAAATACTGAGGAGGGGGGAAGGGAGAAAGGGGAAAGGAAAGGGAAAAACATAACTTGGGTAAATAAGATGGCAGGAAATACAGAATTAGTTATTCTAACTGTGAATGTGAATGGGATGAACTCTCCCATAAAGCGGAAATGGATAGCAGACTGGATTGAAATGTGTGGCTTACAAAGATGAAGAAAGTATGGTTTTACTTACATTTTCTTTTGCCTAATGAGGAGTTACTCATCAGAGTTTTAACAAACTTTTTAAAATCCACTTTTCCTTCACCTGAAAGAGAGAAAAAGATTAATATAGGGAGTGACAATTTTCTAGTCTTCTTCAGCATTGTATTTAGCTTGGTTTTCCCTAAAGCTTTCAGTTATGAAGCCCATTGTTAAAAATATGGGTTTACATGAAATAAGGAGTTATATTTGATGCATATTTTCTGATGGGTTATTTCATAGAGGGCTGGACTTAAGAGTAAGGAAAACCTACACTTCTCACACCTTCTCTGACATATACTTACTCTAGGAATGAAGTCAAGTCACCTAGGTTTTCAGTGCCTCAAAAATTATCTAGGACCATAAATAGCAAATAAGTTGCTAATCTGTGGGAAATAACTATAACAATTATTAGTGATCCTATTTTAGAGATGAGGAAACTGAGGTGAAGAAAATTTAAATGACTTGTCTAATAGTAAATTAATGGCAGAACTATGTATATATAACATGCTGCCACTTAAATTCAAAATTATTATTATTCAAAGAATTTACAGCTATTTTCTATTCAGAACAGGAACAAGACAATATTATCATGCATTTCCACAGCTCTTGTCTGCAAAATTTCTTTAAATTACTAATGCCCATCTGAAAACCTAAAACAATATCAGATGGGAAACTAGAGGCAGTGACAAAATAGTTGAAAGGACTTGGAGAAGTAGAATATATAAGATTGTCCCCTAGTTTATGTAGACTAAGCTAGTTTCACTTTAAGGAGGTAGGGAGGTCATTCTTGGGATGATCATTGATTTGACTTCCTGGCCATCTAAGAGATAAAAGGCCCCACTTATGAGGTATTGAGAGATATATAGCAGACTTCCCATTTGCCAATTTGGAATGCTTTTCTGACAGGATATAGTGGTTGCCATAGTAAATGCAGAGACCGAGAAAAGTATCCTTTTTATCTGAATTACTATCATGTTTAAACTTAGGAACCATGTCTTTTTTTTTCTTTTTATTATTAGCAAAGTCATTTTTATTGCATTTCATGGTCCACCAGTGTTTTATTACTTTCTGACTCTATAGCTAACTTGCTGGACTGAGGCCTCTCCTTGCTCTGCTAACTACTGCTTTAGGCAAGTCACTCAGTTTCTTGCTCTACAAAAAGAGAAGATTCAGACAAGATTATTTCTAAAGTCCTTTTCAGATGGTCTAAGTCAATGGTTCTCTGTCTACAAAATAGGATAATTATTACAAAAAATCAATATTTCAATCATTTAATCACTAGGTCTGCATTAAGTACCTAGTATGCCAGGCACTGTAGATACAAAAACAAGCAAAAAAAATGAATCCATCTCTCCTCTCAAAGACTTTATATTCCATCAAGGGAGACAACTTCATTGCTGTTCAATCATTTTTCAGTCATGCCCGAGTCTTCATGGATCCCATTTGGGGTTTTCTTGGCAAAGATGTTGGAATGGTTTGCCATTTTCTTCTCCAACTCGTATTTTTTTGACAGATGAGGAAATTTAGGCAAACAAGGTGAAGCGATTTGCCCAGGATCATACAGTGAGTGTCTGAGGCCAGATTTAAACTCAGGAAGATGAATCTTCCTGATTCCAGGCCCACCACTCCATCCATTTCACCACCAGCTGCCCTCAATGGGACAATAGTCACTACAAATATTGCCTACTTGTGCTGTGCTTGATGGAAATGTGGATTTTGGCTTTGATTCATAAGATAATAGTTCACTTCCCAAGATACACTGTTTTGGAGTAGAAAAGCTGGTCAGAATGAGTCTAAGAAGGCTCCTTAAAGGTTGTCCTAATTGCACCCTGAGAACCTTCACTATGGACCCTGGAAGAACCGACTGAAGGAAAGCTTGTTTCTTGAAGAAGCTAACTGGAGGAAAAGCTTTGCTGTTTGGAGGGGCTGACTAGAGGGAAAAAAATATCTTCATCTTTGTACCTTTGCCTTCATTGCCATCTAAAGATGTAGGGATAAAGGGTATGTGCTCAGATTTTCAAATGATACAAAGCTAGATGGTTTAGCTAAACAGAAGATGATATGGGCAAGAGCACTGGACTTAATTCAGTAATATGAAATTCAATATGTAAAGTCTTACAGTTGGTTAGAAGAAAGTAAGTTCCTAAGTATAAAGTCGGAGAGTCATGGTTAGATAACAATAGTTCTGAAAAATACCCGTGGGTTTTAATGGACTACAAACTCAATGGTATGGTGATGTCATTTAATTCTTTCATAAATTGTATTAAAGTGAGGCAGAAATTTGCAAAATTGTCAGCCTCATTCTCTCTTCCAGAGCCACCACTGTTCAGTGGCAGGACAGAGTCAAAATGACCAATGATGACTCGAGATGCAGTGAATGAACTTGGAGTCTTCCATGTCTAACCAAGCTCTAAGCAATCCATAACATCTGCTTCACCTGCCTTCATGGCCGTTGGAACAAATTGTTCTCATCCACCCATTCCACCTAAGGAAAATCTTCACATGCTTGAGTTAGACACCCCCTTAACTCATCATAGCGTCTGAGATCCCTTGGTTACCCTCAACCTGATTTAGTCCAAGTGCCAAAATGGTTTACTGGGATATGGCATCTGTGCATGCTACAGCTTCTTGGAACCATAGGTGAGAGTTAGGTGGATCACCAAAGATGGAAAATAGCCCTGTAAAGGGCTTGGCAGCCCTCACCACAGAGATACTGGTCTTCCCTGAACACACCTGATACCCCACAAGCTCAATATGAGTCAGTAATATGACCTAGCA
Source organism: Myrmecobius fasciatus (assembly GCA_023553655.1). Taxonomy (NCBI): domain Eukaryota; kingdom Metazoa; phylum Chordata; class Mammalia; order Dasyuromorphia; family Myrmecobiidae; genus Myrmecobius; species Myrmecobius fasciatus. Next base: position 39,909 of record JAJPUD010007207.1, on the reverse strand, counting down.
ACCCAAAAAGTTAATGTCATCTTGGATTGTGTTGAGGGGCAGAGATAACAGTCCCACTATAATCAGTTCTTATTTGATCTCATCTTGAGTACTTTATTTAGCTCTGAACCCAATGATTTTAAAAAAGACATTAATAGTGACTAGTACATAGTAGGCACTTAATGTTCATTGATTAGTTAATTAAATTACAAACTCAAAAGCCAACAAGGATGGTAAAGGACCTCAAGTATGTCACAAATAAGAAGGTTGAAAGAACCAGGCATCTTTAACCTGAGAAAAATAAGATATGATGGCTATCTTCAGATATGTGAAGAGCAATTAAATGTGTTCTCTTTGGCCCCAAAAGGTAGAGCTAGGAGAAATGGATAAAAATTGCCAATAGAAAATTTCATTCTCAAAGTTAGAAAGGGCAGAAGAGGGAATGAGCATTGATTAAGTATCCAAAATGTGTCAGACCCTGTGCAAAATGCTTTAAAATATGATTTCAGTTGATCTTTACAATTCTGGAAAGTAGGTACTATATTATCTTCATTTAATAGTTGAGGAAATTAAGGAAATCAGGGATTAAATAACTTCTCAGGGTCACATAGCTTTTAAGGGTCTAAGGTCAAATTTGAACTTAGATGTTTCTGATCCCACCACCCAGTGCTCTACCTACTGGGCTACCAGCTTCCTCTTTCAGGAAAGAGATTTCCTTCTTTTAGGGAAAACTTCGTAACAATTAGAATGAACTGCTAAGGGATGGGGCAGCTATGCACAGGGCAGTACCCAATTTAGTCAGGAAGATGCAACTTTCTGAGTTCAAATCTGGCCTTAAGATGGTTCTTAGTTGTATGATCCTGAGCAAATCATTCATCTCTGTTTGCCTATATCTACCTTACTTGTAAAATGAGATGAAAAAGGAAATGGCAAACCCCTCCAGTTCCTTTGCCAAGAAAACCCCAAATGGAAGCACAAAGAGTAAGCTACAACTGAAAAATGACTGAATAACAATCCAAAAGGTGAATGAACTGCTTTAAGAGGTGATTGGCTCTACCTTCTTGGAAATCTTCAACCAATTATATTATAGTGGAAATCCCTTTGTATATTAGAATGGAGTAGATAGCCTAGGAGGTCTCTTCCAATCTCAAATTCTATGATGATATGATCTACTATTTCCTGAGAAAAAAAGACTCCTCAGAGACCAACCAAGAGAACAAATGGGAAAGGCTCTGCAGATTTCAGGTTTGGTGTTTCTGTTTTACTGAACAGGCTTAATATTTCTTTAACAGTCCAGAAGAAGAGTGTTCAGCAGGAAAGTATCTACCTTGTCTCAGGAAAAGAATGACAAGGCCCAGAAGAAAAGCAGTCTTACTCAATCCATGAACTATCATAGAGAATATATCTGAAGGACATCAATAGCCTCTGTGCATCAATGACAGTTGGACTATGAGAGCACATGCCTCTTTGCTAAGATTCTATAAGCTTGTAACCTTCTGCACAAATGCTAGGTGAAGTGATGAGCAAATATGTCCTAGGTTTATGGGAGAGAGGTTATAATTTCATTATTCTTGCTTAATCAGAAACATTTCCTAAATTGAAGATAAAGATAATGGTGTCATCTCAGCTGGTTTATTAAATGTGAAATGCAGAAGGGGGTGTAGGAAATGGGGTTCAATAACTATAGCTGTGAATAGTAGAAATATATATTGTTCTGTAAGAAATGACCAGCAGGACGATTTCAGAGAGGCCTGGAGAGACTTGCATGAAGTGATGCTGAGTGAAATGAGCAGAACCAGGAGATCATTATACACAGCAACAATAATGCTATATGACGATCAATTCTGATGGACATGGCTCCCTTCAACAACGAAATGTTTCAAACTACTTCCAATTGTTCACTGAAGAAAGCCATATACACCCAGAGAGAGGGATGTGAAATGTGGACCACAACATAACATTCTCATACTCTTGATTGATGTTTGCTTACATTGTGTTTCCTTTATCTGATATGTCTTTCGTGTAGATACGATTTTTCTTGTACAACAATGATAAGTTTGGAAATATGTATACATATATTCGATTTGCCAACTATTTTAACATAATTAACATGTAGTGGATATCCTGCCATCTAAGGGAGGGGTGGGGAGTTGGGGGGGGGGGGAAATCTGTAACAGAAAGCTATGTAAGGGTTAATGTTGAAGAATTACCCACACATATGTTATGCAAATAAAATAAAATTAAAAAAAATAATAGTAGAAATATAGCTTCCCCCACCAGGGTTACTCTTAGGATCCCAAGAGTAATCTGTAGAACTCCTGGGTACCCCCATCTGACAGCATGTATGAACAAGTTAACCAAGGAAGAGAGAAAGAGAGAAGAAAATGGCATTGAAACCATGCCCGCCATACCACAAAATGCATAAAAAGTAAATACAAAATGAATATAAGGTAGCAAAATTGAGGTATTTAGAGGACAGGTTTGCAGTTGTAGGGGAATCGAGAAAGGCTTCATATAGAAGTGAGTGGATAGCTAGTGCACAGAGATGAATAAACTGAGAATCATGTATAAGGAACACAGGACAGGTTATAGAGAAGGAATAGGAGTAAAATACAATGAGACTAAAAATATTTATTGAATCCAGGTTGGAAAGGACTTTAAAAATTAAACATAGGAATTTTATATCTTGGAAGCAAGAGGTAGTCACTGGAGTTTACTGAGGAAGGGAGTGAGGAAGGGAAGATATGATCTGCATATGAGTAAAATAATTTGGATAGGGATATGAATATGGGTTTGGCAGATGGAGTGTAGATGGGACCTGAGACAAAGAAACCAATTAAAAGACTATTAGAATAGTCCCTGGGAGAGGTAAATAGGGTGATGGCTGTGTAAGTAGGGAGAAGGGGCAGGATACCAGAGAAATTATAGAGGTAGAAACAAGACTTGGCAACTGATTAACTCTGTGCAGTGAGAGAAAGTTAAGCAATTTTCTTCAGCTCCATTTGGCAATACATAATTAGGAATAAAGGAGGATGATGCTGAGAATAATTCAGAGTTGGAGTCTGGCAAGGAATGAAAGATGATAAGACAAGAGGGTAGAGTTCATGAGCTGAACAGGTTAACTACAGAGTCAAGACTGATGTGATAGAAATAACTTCTATTAGGGTCCTTGCCATGTAGATTGGGCTAGTTTTCCCATAAAAGGCAGAGAAGCTGCCTCAGAGGGTACTTGAACTATTGACGAGGCATTCATTTAAGGAATAAAAAAAAAAAACCTAGACCACTAGGAATCCCATCTAACTTGATGAATGACCCATAGGTATATGAATCAACACACCTTTCTGACCAGATACATTTCTGTGTGGAGATAAGGAAGGGGCATTGTGTCTTTCTAAAGGAACTCTATATCTTTGCTGAGTATTCTTTCCAGTAAACTTCCTTTTAGTCCAATGCAGGATAGTCTGAGTGTCATTTTGTCCCAATCCTGAACCTTAACACTGGATAACCCTGAGTCAGACCCTGGAAGGTAGGTGCTATTTTCTTATAAAGAAGGAGATCAAGTGATTTGCCCAGGCTCAAACAAGCTAGTGAGTATCAATACTTTATCCAAGTAGCCACTTTGCACAATAAATAACTCAAAATACCTTTGGTATATTGAATAAGCAATATACCTTAAACAAATATGTATTACAGTTTTTGAAAATTTGTAGATGTTGTAAGAGAGCAGGCTAGCTCAGCTACTCCTTATTTAAAAGCATTACTGAATTTATAGAGCTTTTAGCCATTACCTATATTCCTAAAACCAATCTGATTTTCATTGGCCACCGATAAGTCCTAGGCCAAGGTCCATTTGGTCATTGTTTGGGTCCAGATTGACTCATATTGAATATAGCAATCATCTCCCCTTTGGCCAGAAACTCTGATGATCTTCCCCTCCCAGATTTATTTGTTTGTTTAGGTTAGGGGGGGAGGAAAGGGGATTAAGTGAAAGAGAAGATTCTTTACTTCAATTTCCATCTAGCTTTAATCACTGAATGGATTCAGCCTAGGTCAAATTAAGCATTGTTGGAAGACCTTAGCTTAAAAAGGCCAAGGTTTCCCATTTCATCCAGGGTCATCTCCAGTCATCTTGATCTATATCTGACCACTGGACTCAGATGGGACTGGAGGGAAAAATGAGGCAGGTGACTTTGCACAACCCTCCTTCACTTAAATCCAAATCATTTGTAATGTCATGGCATCATCTCCCTGATATCATGATCCTCTTTGATAACGAAGAACAAACCAACAACAACAGAATTAAAAGTGGTTTTAGTCATTATCTGTATTCTCCATCAATGGATACTAAAAAATGTAACTATTCCTCCCCAAGTGAAATTCTGTATAATTTGATGGAAAAGGGTCTTCACATTCCAAAAAGGTGGGACTCACTTATCCAAGACTTCACAAAGTCAAGGATACAGGAATATGGGCAGGAACAATATACTAAACTGCAGAAACATAGACTTAAAGCCAGAAGAGATTTTTGGAGGTCATTTTGTCCAACATTTTAATTTCACAAATGAAATGAGATTTCACAAATGAGATGAGAGAGACCCCAAGAAATACAGTGACTTGGCCAAAGTAACATAGGTGATAAATTTCAGAAATATGATTTAAACTCAGGTCCTCTGATTCTAAATCCTGGGTTCTTACCATGGAATAAAATTTTCAGATTCAATTCTAAATACCAATGCCCTTCCTAATGATCAAATATTTCTTTGAGCAGCTTATTTTGAGGTATTGGGAAATGTTTAAATATCCCTGTGCTCTCATCTATAATTCTGGGAACTTGGGAAATTCAGATCTTGATGTATTCTTGAAGGGAAATTAATCAGTTTATGAAAGTCAAATGTGCATTCATGTTAAAAAGTTCACAAAGAAAACATGCAAAGAGAGGGAAATGTAGTGTAAGAAGTTTGAATAGCTCCCTTTTCTTTCCCCTTTACTTTTAATTCCCCATGGCAAAGAGTTCCAGGACTCTAGGTTTTTGAAATGGAATAATTTAATTTCTCTATAAATTCCTTTCACTTACTATCAGGAGGTATCTGTTCTAGGGCTTTATTAAACTCTGTCTTGGAAGTACAGATTCCCAATTTCTTCAGACTGGGTCGTACTTCTTGTAAGGGAATATTCTCATCTTCAAATTCCTCAAAAATATTAGTGGTATCTTTCAACTCTGAAAACAAAGGAGTAGACAAGAGATGTTATTTATATAAAGTGAAGTTTTAATGGAAAACCAGTGAAAATGAGAAACCAGTAAAAATGAGAAGACTCTAGTTCCAGAATTCAGTTACTAGAAGAATAAATCATTAACACCACAATCTGTGTCTACTCCAACCCCTTTAGAGACTGTAAGGACCTTGACAGTAACAATATGTCATACTAGTTTTATAACTCCTCAAAGCCTAGCTTGATACTTGTACATTGGTACTTAATATGCAATGAATTATCTTTCACTAAAGCTATAACATATTCTTGAATCCTACCTCCAATGTTTCATTATAATGTAGAGTTCATCATAGGTACTATAAAGTTGTGATAATAAAATATAACCTAAGGCATTTCCCAAAACTCAGAAAGACTTCAGGTATTGCCCCATTGACAGATTATATCTGCTATCAAAGGACTGAACTTAGTACAGGAAGTTTCATCATAAAAATGTTCACCACCAAGTGATTCATTCTTTAAACATGGTGATCCATGAAACTAATTTGTAAAAATTCAGACTAATTATTCAGAATAACAGAAATGAATTTCAAAAAAAGAAACTAAAGGAATAATCATAGGCAAAAAAAAAAGGTCAAATAGATATCTGTTTGGGGACAATATTATAGTTTGCTTACAGACTCTTAGAAGAACAGCAAAAAAATTCAGACAACAGCATCAGCAAAGCAGCAAAGATTCAAAATTGACAGAAAGCACTGGCATTTCTCAATATGTCTAACAAAACCATAAGGAAGAGAAATTCCATTGGAGATAACAGTATATATAAAATACTGTTGACGAAGAACTTATATAAACACAACTAAAAATTTGTCTTAACTTACAGAATGTTATATAGTTTAATCAAAATGTAGCAAGAAGAACTTTTAAGAAAACTGCTCAAATTACTTTGTGAACAAGGTAAAACAAACAAAAAAAGCAAAAAAAAAAAAAAAAACTAGCCAGTTCTTAACTCACTATCTATGTTGTCCAATTAAATTAATTTTTAAAGTTTGATTTCATTTAAAATAATTTTTGTTGAAAGGAAGAGATCCAACATGATGATGGAAGTTGCTATACAAACCCAGCTCTCTACTGTCAGACATTAAATGTTCCAGATGAAGCAAAAGGTTAACTGCTGAAAAAAGAAAATGAAAAGAAATTCCTATAAGATAATTTACACTATTGGAGGAAAAAAAAAGAAATAATAAATAGTAGCAGTATCTAAATCCCTGTTCTCTTCTCTGTGTTCTCCCACCATGGCCCTAAACTGAGGGATTGATTATGTTTTGAGGTCTCCATATCATGGCTATCAACTCCTTATCACTGACCCAACTCACAGGCTTGTGCTCTCTGAGTTGAGGACTCTTATCTTAAGGCTAAAGGCTCTGCATAGAGGGCTGATAGCTCCACATAGCTATTAGAGTCATCCAAGATAAGTGCAATACCTTGCTGGCAGTTTCACCTTCCCTCAGGTCTCTCTCTACTCTAGCCTTCCTTCCATTCAGTTGTCAAAGGGATCTTTCTAAAATGAGTTTGACTCAGTTCCAATAGATTTGTTATCCACATCTAGAGAGATAGTATTTTCACTTTTGTTGTTGTTGTTTTTTCTTTCTTGTGATTCTTTCCATTTTGGTCTGATTTTTCTTGAACAAAAATGGAAATATGTTTAAAATTATTGCTTATGTATAACCCATATCGATTGCTTGCTGTCTTGGGGAAAGGGGGTAATAAAGGAGAGGGGAAGGAAAAAAAAGGAACACAAAATCTTACAAAAATGAATGTTGAAAACTATTTTTACATCTATTTGGAAAAAGTAAAATACTATTAAGGAAAAAAAATAAAGTGAATCTGACCATGATATGAAATGCTCTGCTCCCACCCCCAACTTTGTCTATCCAACTTCTCTACTTAATAAAATCTGATTGATGACCCCTTTGGCATTCGAAGTCTTTTGTAATCTAAAACACATGCACACACAATCTTCTTATATCTTTTTTAAATTTTTATTTATATATCTATTTTGCTGAGGCAATTGGGGTTAAGTGACTTGTCCAAGATCATACAGTTAGTATTAAGTGTCTGAGACCAGATTTGAACTCAGGATCTCCTGACTTAAGGGCTAGTGCTCTATCAGCTTTGGATCTTCTTATATCTTAGCATGTTCCTCCATTGTCTTTAATCTAGTGACACTGGACTCCTTGTTCCTTGAAAAAATGACATTCACTCCTGACTCTGGATACTTTTACAGCCTGTACCCCATGTATTGAATGCTTTCTCTCCTAATTAATGCCTCTTAGTTCTTCTCTTCCTTCAAGATCAAGATAAAATCAGACTTTCTAGAGAAATTCTTTTCCTATCCCTCTTATCTCTCTATTGATTATTTCCAATTTATCCCATATACAGCTTGTACATAGTTGTTTGCATGTTGTCTTCCCCAAGTGTAAGTTTCTTGAGAGCAGGAACTGTCTCGAATTTCTTTATATCCCTAGAGTTTAGCACAGAGCTAGGCATGTATTAGCTATTTAATAAATATTTATCATCTCTTTCCTGAAGAGTGAGTGCTCTGGGTATTACTAGCTGCTGCTGTTATTGTTGAGTTCCATCAGTTACCTCCAGCTCTTTGTGACTTCATTTGGCATTTTTCTCATCAAAGATATTGCTGTGGTTTGCATTTCCTTCTTCAGTTTATTTTATAGATGAAGAAGCAATAGCTGCTGATATTAGTTCATTGCTAAATACTACCTCCCCACTTCCTGTCTTCAGCCCTACTCTAGGTTTCCACTTAGCAGTGGGTCCACAGCAAACTCAAGAGGAGTTTAGAAAAAACAACAATTGATACAGCCTTCAATATCTATCCTAGTATAGCTGTCCCTTGGCATCAATTCAGCTAAAGGCCTTCAACCCTCACAAGAGAAAAGTTCTTAAGTTAAGACTTCACAGGAGAAAATAAATAGGATAAAGACAGTAAATGAATGGCTCCAACTAATAAAGAAATACTATAAATTAAAAGAATTTCAAACTAAAATTCCAGAAAAAGAAGAATGATTCGGGAAAGAGACCAGAGAAAGGTTGGAAGGCCAAATAAAAGAATAGAAAAAAGAAATTAGGAAGAAAATTAAAATTCTTGGTCAAAAAGACACATGCAAAAAAAAAAAAACCTTAAAAGAAAAATAAACAGGAGAGGGAAATAGAGGCGAAAGGGTTGAGAGAAAGGCAAAGCAAGAAAGAATAAGGGGGGAAGAAGAGTGAGAGGGAAAGAGAAATTAACAATATAAATAAATTCAAAGAATTTGGATAAAATAGCAAAGGGAGAACCTATAAAGTAGATCAGTAATATAAATAAAACTAATCACAGAAACAACAAGCTGACTTAAAAGAAAAAAGGAAGAAAGTCAGAACATTAAACCCAAAACCTTCCTTTAAAAAAAGATTTAATGATGGCTTTTTTTTTTAAACCAGTAATTTTCTCATTGATACTTCATTCTCACTGAAACTTCCTTTTTAACAAGAACAACAAAAATCAGTTAAGCAAAATCAACTAATTAAACAATCTCATCTATAAGCACAAACATTTAGCATTTTCAGTCTGACATTTCTCTCTCAAAAGGAAGGATATATTTGCTCTTCCATTCTCCAAAAATGACAATCTCATTCCAGTTCAGTAGAGCTTGGTGGTCTTATAGTGGTGTTTCCATTTACATGATTGAAACCACTGTGTCTATTATTCTCGGGGTTCTGCTTTCTTCATTCTGTAACATTTTATACAAGTCTTTCCAAATTTCTCTGAATTCCTCACATTTGTCATTTCTACTAATTTAATAATATTCTACTTTATTCACATGCCACAATTTGTTTAATTATTCTTTTTTTTTTTTTTTTTTTTTTTTTTTTTTTTTTTTTTTTTTTGG
>JAJPUD010007207.1:0-22286 GCA_023553655.1 Myrmecobius fasciatus | reverse complement strand
CTTTTCTTTCCAGAGAGTGTAATGCAAGTACTATTTGGATGTTTTTAATAACTATGATTTCCATTAATCACCATGTGGGAATCACAGTTTAAAAAAATAGCTTTGGCAAGATAGTTTGGAGTAGCAATTACCAAAAAAAAAAAAAAAAAGTCTTCCCAAAGTGTGGTTGCTTAACAATGACTGTTTGCTATGGTACAATAACTATACAGTAAAAAGAAATTTACCTTCAGATACTTCTGGTGCCTGCTTCTCTATGAATTTTTCTCTTGCTTTTTCAGGTTGAAGCTCAACCAAATCATAAGAGGCTGGTGGGCTCTCTAGAATATGAATTTCACTTAATGGTTTTCTGATTATACTACTCTTTACACTTGGTGGTTGGAGATCTGTGACAGAAATTCCATATTTTGGCCCAGGTTCTTCCAAGTATTTTGGGAAACTTGTACTCCTCCTCACACTAGGAATCTCTTCTATATCTGGATATTTCTTGAGAGAAATACTACTGCCACGTGATTGGGTCCCAGGGACACGTATTTCATAGATATCAATTTCTTCCAGAGATTTTCTGGAGATACTCTTTATAGGCTCTAGCTCATAACCTTCTTCCATCTTCAGAATCTTTTGTTGAGACTCTAAGACAGAAGTATCAGCTTCATGGAAAGATCTTCTGAAGCTTGGGATGGATTTGGGGGGTGAAGAGTCCAATTTATAAGTCTCTGGCTGACCTACAACTTTTCTGAAGCTTGTTTTTGAGCTTGTCCGTAGGGATTCAAAAGGGATATTAACTCTTTCCAAAGACTTTTTCAAACTCAAGTTACTTTTTAAACTTTGCTGTGGGGAAAGAACATCAAAGCTCTCCTCCAAACTTCTTTCACTGAAGCTCTTTTTACTAAACTGTGTGAAGGAAGACTCAGATAATCTAGAGAATAGACTGCTCTTCTTCCTTACTTGCTGAAATGACTTACTGCCATGGGCCTTTGAAAATCTCCGATCAGATTCATCTTGGAATGACCAATCCCTAATTACTAGAGATACATAAGAAATATACATTTCATCATTTCATTTTCCTATTCACTAAGACAGTGATTAAATGCTTTTAAAATAAATTAATTAAATCATTGGAAATTACTCAAGTAATAAATCATAAATAATCATATATCTAAGAGCTGGAAAGGACTATAGAAAATCCCTAATTGAAAATGTGCTCATTTTACAGATGAGGTTCACATAGGTGCTAAGTAGCAGAGTAAGAATTTGAACTCAAGCTCTACAACTTTAAATTGCATTTTTTTCTGCTGCAATCAGATGACATTCCTTTTCTTAAATATCAGAAAAATAGCTTGCTGGATAAATTTCTAACAGGACCTAAAAACCAAAAACTGAACCAACTGACTTTTTAAGTAACTACATATTGATTTAACCTATTTAAGTTATTGCCACATAAAGGCTAGCCTCCTTTAAATAATGAGAAGTTCAATAATGAGGGTCAAGCTAGGTAACAATGGAGCACCAGCCCTAGAATCAGGAGGAACTGAGTTTAAAATCCAGTTTCATTTATCAGCTGTGTTACCCTGGGCAAGTCACTTTTCCTTAATTGCCTCAAAAAAAATTTTTTTTGATCTATAATGAAAATTAATGTAGTTACCTGTTGAAATCTTTTGATTCCCTAATTAATTCAATCAATAGCAAAGTGGTATTGTATAATGGAAAGTGCTCTGGAGTCAAAGGTCATGGATTCAAATTCTGCTTCTGACTCATAGTAGTTTTGTGACTTTTAGCAAGTCCTTTCCTGGACCTCCGTTTCCCCATCTGTAAAATCAGATGGTTGGACTAAGATTTCCCTTTCCAGCTATTTTCTTATCAATGAAATGATGTTGTTGTTTTTATTCACTTGTGTCCAACCCTTCATGAGCCCATTAGGGGTTTTTTCAGCAGAAATACTGGATTGGTTTGCCATTTCCTTCTCAAGCTCATTTTACAGATGAGTAAACTGAAGCAAAAAGGGTGAAGTGACTTGCCCAGGATCACACAGTTAGTAAGCATCTGAAACCAAATTTGAATTTAGGAATATGGGTCTTCTTGACTCCAGGCCCAGCACTTGATGCACGCCACCTAGCTGTGCTGCTAATGAGATAGCATTTTTTAAGTGCTAAGCCTTAGATGTATTAAAGACAAAAATATAAAAGTTTCTGCCCTTGAGAAGAAGGCAAAGGAAAAAAGACCAATTAGAGAAAGCCTCAGTAACAGAAATTCAGTTTACTCTAAAAAAGAAGAGGCATCTGGAAAAGGATGTAGGGAATAAACATGTTTAGAGTAGGGGAAGTAGCCTGGAAGCTTAAATACTATAATCATAGAAAAGAATTGAGTTGACAGTTGGGCAGATAGAACCTTTGATTTATAGAAGTACAAATATTTAGGTTTGGTTCAGAATACAGAATAAAATTCATATTTTGTCCACTTTCAATAAAGCTTTATCTTCAATTCAATCCAATAGGATAGTAGGGCAACAAATACAACTAAGAATGTTAAGTCTAAAACAGAAGACTTGGGGGAGGGGGAAGGGGAAGCAGAAAACATGATCACTCTTCCAAGTATCTGAAGGGCAATCTTGAAGAGAGGAGATTAGACACATTTTGTCTGGAGCTACAAACAATGGTAGAAATTTCTAAGAGGCAAGTTTAGCCTTGATGTCAGAAAAAAACTTCCTAATAATTGAAGCTATCCTAATAATTAGAGCTGGAATGGACTGCCTCAAGATGGTAGAGGGATCTCCTTCTGTGAAGGCCTTCAAAAAGAAGTTGGGTCACCAGTTATCAGGTATATTATAGTAGATATTCTTTTCATATAAGTTGAACTAGATGACCAATCCCTTCAAATTTTATAATTCTGTGATTTATTGAATTATAAGGCAGAAGAAGGAGAAATCAAACAAACAATAACAAGATAGGGACTGGCTTGCTAAAAATTGGCTAAGAACAATTATGAATTCCTCCTCCCAAAAAAGGACTTAAATATCAGAATAACTCATGAGCTGACTATGAATTCATTTATTCTAATTTTTAGAGAGGACAAATAATAAAAATATAAAGTAATCATTCACTGTGATCAGTATTCACTAAATGGCATTTATATTTTTTGTTCATATTTTTTCAGTCTGTGATTTAGAGTAGAAAGGGCTTAGAAAAAAAATTTTCACCAAAAAAAAATCACTAAATGTGCCATTAAAATTGTATTCACATTTGAAATCAATTTCTATATCGAACAAGTCTCCTTACCAATCTCCTCATACTGTTGTTGTAGATCATCCAAAGAAAATAGAAGATCTCTAACATCCACAGTTCTGTTATCTACAATAAAAAAGAAAAGATTCAAATACTGACTAGACTTATTCCCTGGGAGAAAAATCACTTTCTTTTATCAGTTTAAGAGAGCTATAGCCAGGCACAAGGAGGGTTCATAGCCACCTAAAACAACACTTGAAATTATGATTACTGACTGAACACCAACTCTGATACCGAGTTTTCTATATGTAACTCATTACATATAAATGTCAGCCTAGTTTTTACCCTCTGAAACCATTCTTATAAAAATTTTGAGATGATACAAATAAATTCCAAAAATAATTATTTCTAAAGATTTCTGTAATTTAAAATTAATAATGAAGACAGAATTATGGAAAAATAAAACAAACAGAAAGCCAACAAAGTACATTAAAAATACATTCTTGGATAAAAGAAGGAAAGGACTCAGTCAATCAATGACTTAATATTTACTGAAAAGCTTGGTTCTGCCTTAAAGAAAGGGCAATTAGATAGTGTATAGTACCAGGGCTAGAGTCAGGAAGACTCATCTTCCTAACTTCAACTATAGCCTCAGACACTTACTAGCTGTGTGACCCTGAGCAATTCATTTAATCCTGTTTGCCTCAGTTTCTTCACCTGTAAAATGAGCTGGAGAAGGAAATGGCAGATCATTCTGGTATATTTGCCAAGAAAACCCCAAATGAGGTCACAGAAAGTTGCATGCAACTGAATGATCTTGTAGGAGTTAACCATCTAATCTAACACTAAAGAGACTTTTATCTTCTACTTCTAAGAATAATATATGGAAATTGGCATCAGGGAGGTGGAATAATTGGCTATAAAGGCTATAACCAACAAACCCATGGGTACCAGCTGCTGCCTTGTCTGGAGTCTGCCCCTTATGCCACAGATGACACTATATTAATCCACAGCATCTGCAGACCTGCTTTGGCTGTTTGCTTCAAATCCATTTCCAGGCAGCGGTTTCCTCCACACCACACTCTCTTGAACCACAAAGATATATAATAATAATAATAAGACATATAAATGTAATAAGACATAAAAATGTCCTGTCAAGATACAAGTAATTTTAATAACCACTAGTCTCATGGAAAAGAGATGTATAATAAGGTAGAAAAATGAAACACTTAAATCATTCAGAAACCTCAACAAAGAAATTCATACTTCCTTTAACCAATTGAATCTTTTTGCAAAAGTTACTTATAAATACCAAAATGAACAATTTGTTGTTTCTTCTTTCATAATACAAAAGCCTGGAATCAGGAAGAAAAAGAGAAAGTAATAAATAGGGGTAAGGTCCCCAAATGAGAATTCTTCATCATAATAAATTATGGGTCACACAGCTTTCCCAAACATGGGAGCTTTAAACACTGAGAAAGAGGCTGAAGGGCATTGGATTCTCAATTGCACCTGGATACAAGGGTTACATTTAAGCATATTAGATATCAAAAAAGAAATGTTCCTTTTGGGGGAAGGACAGGTTCTGCATTGAAAGGGGAGTCCTAAGGTACTCTTGAACAGCTTTTAGGAAAAAAAAAAAAAAGTAACCTTAGATATGGAAGTTAAGAAGAGTAGGGCTGTAAAATCTGTAGGAATGAGAAAAAAAGGAAAAGAAAGCTGAGGGATATGTTTGGAGTAGGAAAAAAGAAGTCTGGTTAGTGGTACTTCTCTGTACTCTGGTGTTTCTGAAGTCAGGAAGCCCACTAATCATCCTAGAGTCAAGTCAAGCAATTTTATTGGATTCTGGCCTTCTCTGAGAGGTAAGCTTTTTCCATCCTAGCTATTAATATTATGCTAAGAGAGCAACAAAAAACAATTGGTTTTATTTTTACACCCTCCTCTAGAAGGATATCTTCTTTAACCTCTAATGCATTTTCCTGTATTATTTCCCATCTAGGAAGATATAAGTGATCGCATCTATTTGAGCATGAGGAAAGAGTATGACACTATGGATTCTCTCTCATTATTTACTTTGAGGTTTTTTATGTATTAATTAAATGTTTTTGCTATATTGCAGTGTTTGGGGATTTGGGTCACTATATGCATATAACCACACCAAACATGAGAAAAGTAGCATGACTAATTTTGCAAATGTCAATGTAGAAAAATTATTCATATGTTCTGTAAATTAAAAGCTTTAATAAACAAAAAAAGAAAAGTAGCAAGATGCCCCAGAGCCAGAGTTCTCAGAGTTTCTAGATGGCTAGTTATTACAAAAGCAAAGGATAATATATAGGCTAAGTAACCAAGATTTAATTATAAAAACACACTGAGAATTCAAACACTTACCATCATGATACAAGTATTTCATCACATCCTGGTAAGTATTAAAACTTACAGAGACTCCCAAGGTATTCAGAAGAGATTGTACATCATCAACTCCAACCCGACCTCCTTTTATCTTATTGAAAATTTGATATGCTTCCTGCAATGCTGCAAAATCACAAATGAAGAAAAGACAAGTTATTACCCTCTGAGAATCAATACCTTCTCTTGATGAAGTGGATGATTTTGTGTCAAGAAACTTTCAGTTTAAAAAAAAAATCTCATAGGGGTTTTTTCTAGAAATTCACCTGCAAACAAATGTTTGACCAAATTCTGGCTCTATCCTTAATACTATATATCCAACTACTATTTAAATCTTTTATTTGAATCCTTTCTAACTTTGATATTGTTTGTAGTTTGTTAAAAATCTGTAGTAACAGTAAAGCATCTGGTTCCCAAAGCATAATATTTGAAAAGGTTGGGTTTCAAACACATTTAGGGGATTTCAGAGCAAGGCAAAAAGAGTGATTGGAGGATTAGGAGATAAGACATAATAGGAAAGAGACAGAGGCATTTCAGCCTTGAAGGAGAATCAATTCTTCAAAACTAAAGAGGTGAAAATGATATGTTATAAACAAGAACAGAAAATGTCTAATGTACAAACTCAATATTCTCAGTAAAGTAGGTTAAGTCATCTTCTGAGAGAGAGAGAGCAGACAGAGTTGAAGGCTTGGGGGAAAAGGACAATCCCTATATGGAATCTGAAAGTGAGTTAATCCAAAAGGAAGAAAATCATTGTAATGCAGTAGGGCAAGGGCCGGGTTATTCAGGTAATAAACATTTATTAAGTGCCTACTATGTGCCAGGCATAGGTAAGAGTAGATCCTAAAAATGATCAATTTTTCTAGTGATCTGGTTCTGTAAGAACACAGTGATCAGGCAAAAATAGGAGAAACTCAATGAATATTCTATAAAAGTTGGTGAATCCCAGGAATGGCTGCACTCTCAGTAATCTATGGATAGTGTCTAATTGATAATGGAAGCTGGCTTACCAATTCAGAGACAATTTAGATGCCCACACACAGGTCACAAAAGTAAAGTCTAGAGCAGTAAACCAGAAACCCCAAGCAGGCCAATAGAAGCCATGATAGATGAAACACTTGGAGTTCTGGGAAAGGAGTATGTAGGAAATCAGGCAGGCAAACTAAAACCAAAGATGTACATTGAGATGCACATATTAGATATCTAATGTTTGTTGAATTGGGATTATAAATAAAGGGAAACTATATTGATGAGGGTTAAGGGCTTTGAAATCCAAGTATGGGAGTTTGGATTTGATATGTTCAGCCCTGGGGAGCCAAGACTGATTCTTCAATATAGCTGGTTCACATTATTAAAATAATGTTCGAGTTGAGGAGAGAAAGTCAGCCAGCCATCCTCTCAGGATCTCATCCTTTTCTGGGCAGCACTATGAATTTTTGTCCCAGAAATCTTCTTATCTTGGAGGCTCACTCTAGCCCTGAAATTTACCTATTGATACTAAGTATCAATTCTCTTTTTATTATGATTTCGGAAAAAAAGTTCTCATTTACCTGGCTCTTGAGAGAAGGAACTCTTTTCTTTCAAAACCTCCATGAAGTCTGAAAAATCCAGCATGCCATTTGCTGCAAAGAACAGAAATCTTTAGAAATAATTATTTTTGGAATTTATTTGTATCATCTCAAAATTTTTATAAGAATGGTTTCAGAGGGTAAAAACTAGTGCATAAAAACTGGAAAAGTAGACCAGAGATACAAATATCCAGTCCAGATTATGATGGGATTTAAATGTCAAATGTATCTTTATATGATTCTAAAAGGAAGAGGGAATTCCTGGAATTTAGAGGAGCAAAATGATCAGACCAGAAAAAACTTTAGCATCTGGAGAGGGGGAAATAAATTAGAGCA
Source organism: Myrmecobius fasciatus (assembly GCA_023553655.1). NCBI lineage: Eukaryota > Metazoa > Chordata > Mammalia > Dasyuromorphia > Myrmecobiidae > Myrmecobius > Myrmecobius fasciatus. The sequence continues at coordinate 14,755 of JAJPUD010007207.1, read as the reverse complement.
AGAGGAGATTTGAGGTAGAGACCAGTTAGTGAGGTTAGGTTAAAGGGGATGCTTAACCAAAGAGTAGTAATGATGGAAAGAGAGAGAGAGAAGAGACAAAGAGAGACAGACAGACAGACAGACAGACAGACAGAGACAGAGATGGAGGAGGGGGAGAGAGAAGAGACAAAGATTCAGGTAGAGAGAGACAGACAGACAGACAAAGACAGAGAGAAGGAGAGAGACAAAGAGAGACAAAGAGAGAGAGAAGGAAAAAAAGGAGAGAGGGAGGGAAGGAGAGAGAGACAGAAACAAGATTTGGGAACTTAGCAGACATGTGGGGTCAAATAGAATGAGGCATCAAGATTGACACAGAAGTTACAAAGCTAGGTGGATAAAAGGATCATGGTATCCCCTTGACAAAAAAAAAATAGGGAAATTCAAAAGAGAGGAAGAAGCAAGGGAAAAAGTAATGAATTCTATTTTAGTCATGTTGATTTTGAGATGCTCAGGAAAATCTGATTTTAAATATACAAATATAATTCATGATAGAAAGAAAATTGACACGCATGGGGCTTAGGAGATATAAGAGAAAAAAATGACAGATATTGAAGTTTACTAGTTTCAAGACAAGAGCTAGAGTAGAAAGAAAACTTCTGAGACGGGTACTGAATTCCTTGAGACTGAACTCAATATTCTCTAACACTATGATTCCATTGTCAGAAAGTTGGCAAATAATTGTCACCAAGATCCAGATTTGGTAATAATGTTTAGATAGAGTGAATGTCAAAGGAAACAATTATGTGCCTGGCTCAGAAATAGTTTTCCTTTAACATTTTTTATTATTATTCATGCCTCATTTTAATGTTTTTATTCAGTTATCTATCGTGTTTCTACATCAGTATGTTTCTTATACTGTTGGCTTCCAGAAGACAAAGGGCCAAATCTATCAATTTCCTTTGAGGTATAATACCCATCTCAATGCCCCACACAGTTAAGGAGCCATCATCAGTGTTACAGGATCCACCTGCTAGTGGCTGCTGGAGATCTAATTCTGACCAGCAGAATAGATGCTTTCATGTTGAGAGGATGATAATGATACAAGGAGACTGAGAAGCAGTTGCATTCTTTGACCTCTCTCCTCTTCCCTCTTGTCTCAGATTTATTTCATTCCCAATTCACAAGCAACATTTGCATCAGTAAAGGCTGATTTGCAATTCCTTCAAGTGTGTTATGATTCGCAGCTGTGGGAGCTTTCTGAGAACTGACCTGCCTTCACATTTAGGCATGGTCCTTAACACATCAAGACCACCCTCTTATACTTGCTCTATAGTTTCCAAAGTACTCTTTTTTTTTAAATTTGATCTTCACAATGACTTTATGAAGTAGGTACAGCACAAACGATTTTAGAAAATGAGGAAATAAATGATAGAGAAAGGTAGCTTGATGACCTAAATGATAAACTATCTAACCCCTCATTTTTATCTTTGTAACTTCTCTGCTGTAACTCTTCTCTCCACAGATGCTGTCTCCACCTTAGTACAAGCCATCATAACCTCCAGTCTAGACAATTGCAATAGCCTGTTGCTTTGGCTTCCTCCTTGGCTTCCTCCAAATTTCTCTTCCTTAAGTGCAGATTTGACCATATCATCCAATCCCCCTTCAACAAACTAGAGTGACTTCCTATTACTTCCAGAATCAAATATAAATCCTTTAGCTTTTAAATCCCTCATAACTTGGTCCTTTCCTACATTTCCAGTCTTCTTACACTTGCTCCTCATCAAGTACTCTGTGATACAGTGTAATAGGTCTTTTTGCTATTCCCCAAATACAATATTCCATTTCCTGACTCAGTACATTTTCACTGGCTATCTGCCAGGTCTGGAATATTCTTCTCCTGATCTCTTCCTCCTGGCTTCCCTGGCTTCTTACAAATTTCAACTTAAGTTCTAACTTCTATAAAAAGCCTTTGCCAGTCCTCCTTAATTCTAGTGCCTCCCTTCCATTGATTACCCCCAATTTATCCTCTGTGTATATATGAATATGTGTGTGTATATATATACATAAATACATTCATATATCTATAAATATCTATATGTAGAAAGAGAAGTCTATATATCTTTCTCTCTATAGCTTATATTTCTATCTATATCTATGTGTCTATACATATATATACATGCATACACATATAGAGCTATTTAGATGATCTCTATCTACATAAAGCAAGATTTATAGCTATATATATATAGATAGAAAAATCTATATATCTATATTTCTAGCTCTATAGCTCTTTTTCTATATAGATATCGATATAGGCATACTGGGGGAAGGGGAGGCAGCTAGGTGGTGCAACAGATAAGAGCTCCAGGCCAGACTTGGAATGAGGAAGATTTGAATTCAAATTTGGCCTCAGACTTTTATTAGCTCTGTGACCCTGAGCAAGTCATTTAAGTTTGCCTCCACTTCCTCATCTATAAAATGATTTTCAGAAGGAAATAGCAAAGCATTCCAGTATCTTTGCCAAGAAAACCCCAAATGGGATTACAAAGAGTCAGATGAAATGACTGAGTAAAATGTGTGTGTGTGTGTGTGTGTGTGTGTATAAAATTTGTATATGATTGTTTGTATTAGACTGTGAGCTCCTTGAAATCAGGGACTCATTTCTGCTTTCCTTTTTGTCACCAGGGCTTAGCACAATGTCTAGCCTTTTTTTCCTCTGAGCACCATAATTGTCCACAGAAGGTAGCACTAATAATGTGATCTATAGGATAAATAGTTTTCATCTTCATTGAAAACAATGAGATTTTCTTAATAGTATGTTTTAAAGATTCATCCATTTTATTTATTAAATAAATGACAGGGATCACTCTGAAATTTATACTACACTAACCACACTAACAATTCCTTCTAACTGCCTTGACTAGTAATAAAATTACACAGAACTTACCATCAATATAAACACCTTTCAATGTCTGACACAGTTCTCCATCACTTATGGAAATCTTTAAGGCACGTAGAGTTGGTAGCACATCATTCACATGAATCTTACCATTTCGGATGTTACTGAAAATTTTACAGGCTTTTGGAAGTGCTGAAGAAATGCAAGGAAAACATGGTAAAAAAAAAAAAAAAAAAAAAAAAAAAAAACCTCAGTTAATATAGTCAGAGCATAATAAAAGAGTCCTCCTTGAAATATACAGTTCAACACATGCCTCAAACTATATGATTAGAAGCATTCCTGAATAATCAGCACTATTAAAAAAAAAGTTTCTATAGCAAAAATCCTGATTCTTCTCCTTTAATTCCAAAGAGAGCAACTACACAGCATGTATCTAAATGGGGAAAAAAAAATTCCCTCCCAAATCACCTGTTTAAATTGAATTCACAGACAATGGAAGTTAAAGAAAGATCATATGGCCTCAGTGGCCCATATATACACCGCAGGGCTACAGCCTATGAAATTCCTTAGGAGAAGACAGATAAGGACTATTTTTTCTGCAGCTATTTAGGCATTTGCAAAATCCACTAGAGCCCTCTCTTGATAACCCTTCCAAATTAAGACCATTCAGCCATTTTGTACACATTCTTAAGTGGCTTCTGGCAACTGCCCATAATTTATCTATAAAGTCTTAGATTTGGGGCAGTTAGGTGGCACAGTGGATAGAGCACCAGTCCTGAAGTCAGGAGGGCCTGAGTACAAATTTAGCCTCAGACATTTAACACTTCCTAGCTGAGTGACCCTGGGCAAGTCACCCAATTGCCTCAGCAGTAATAATAAATAATATATATAATATATATATAATAAATAATAATAAAATAAAGTCTCAGACTTCCCATGATCTGGACAAAATCACAGATTTTTTAATGTATTCACCTAATTTGAGCCTCAAATTGCTTTATTATAGCCTTGAATACCATAATGGAAATAAGACTGAGAGGCTGCTATTTGGCATAATAGATAGAAGTCAAGGAGATCTGAATTCAAATTCTATCTCAGAGATTTACTAAGCTATCAACATCATAGGAACTTTCAAAACCACTTCCAAGAAAATATTTCACCTATAGCCTAGATCATCAAAGCATATTTCTGAGGAAACAAGTTATTATAGGCTTTTAAAAAACAAAAAGCTATTATTTCTCCCTCTATTGACATTAAAGTTCAATGTACCTCTCCAAGTTTGTGAAACATCACTTCACCAAGTGGTGGTGGTCAGATCACTTCACCCACTGGTCAGAAGTCATACATAGCTCACTTTAAGCTCATTTTTTGTGACAACAGCATCAAGTTAGGGTCTAGACACAAAGAGTGCATTACTATAGGGAACTCACAGAAGAGGAAATTCCCTCTATCAATGCAGATTGGCACTTTCTCAGCAATTTATAGTCTCAGAACAAGGATTTTTATCTTTTGTTGATGCTATGGACACTTTCAGGTGAGGCTTAGTCACACCATTTCCAAATAATACTTTTAATGTATAAAATAAAACACATAGAATTATAAAGGAAACCAATCATATTGAAATACAGTTATCAGAATATTTAAAAACAAGCTGATGAACCCTAAGTTAAGAACCTCTATCATAAAGAATTGCCTAGAGCAGTGCCCAAGATTACCTAGTCAGTACCTCTCAGAGGCAGTATTTGAACCTAGATTTTCCTGGTTCTGAAACTGCATCGCTATCCATTATGTAATACAGCACCACTTAGCTGCCTCACATTACTAATACATCATATATAATACAGTATTACAAATAGGAGGGCAATTAGATACCACAGTGAATAGGAGAGAGTGCCATCCTTGAGGTAAGGAGGTGCCATCTTTAGAGTCAGAAGGACCTGAGTTCAAAACCATCCTCAGATATTTATTAGTTTGTGACTTTAGAGAAGTTATTTAACCCTGTTTGCCTCAGTTTCCTCATCTATAAAGTGAGCTGGAAAGGAAATGACAAACCACTCCATTATCTTTGCCAAGAAAACCCCAAATGGGGTCACATAAGAGTTGGATATGACTGAAACAATTCAAAAACAATAAATGACAAATGGAAGAGACATTTCACTATAAAGAAAGCCTTCTTCAAAATGTACATTCTCTCCAGGAAATCTAGTTCAGGGTAGAGAACCACACATTACCTTCCAAATCTGGTAAGAAAAACTCTTCATGCTGCACCTCATCATACAAATTCATATAAAGGTTGGTATGAAGGCTACTTTTCCTACAAAAGAAGAACAAATTTTAGAAAGGGTAAGATAAAAGGCCAGATTTTCATGCTAAGTTTTTGGCATAAGTTAATATTAAGCTCTTAGTGTAAAGGTCTCCCAAGCATTGCCTCTCCTTTCCTCCTTGAAGAGCAGTCTAAATGGAATGAGAATGAATCACCCAAATGACACTAACTCATTCCCTTTAGGATAATTTCTCTCTATATAGCAGAATGTCCATTTATTTAATCACAATCCGTTAACACTGTATAGCTGGGATCTGAAGCACATTGGAATCAACTATGAGACATAGGAGACATTGGCACAGGACTGTCCAGCATGACACGCCCACATAAAAAAGGCACTATGCTCTATGAGCAAAACATAATTGCTATAGCTCAAAGGAGACATGAGACATGCAACTTTAGAGGCATCCCCACTCTACATGTTCAAATGGACTGTTTGTACCTGACTGTGATAAAGCATTCCAAGCTCATATTGATCTAATCAGCCCCAGTCGGACACACTTTACCTTGATCCTGATGTCATTTTGATCCTCTGAGAATGAAAAATAACAACCAACTATAGATGGGATCCCACATTTTCCTGGGTTTAAATTTATATGTGCTGATTTTTAAGGAAATTGTCAAGATCAGAAACTTCCTTTAATAATTAAAGAAAATTAAATCCCATTCATCAATCTTAAAGAAATATTGTGATAACTTTAATATAAGTCAGAACCCACTCAGGAAGCCCTCTCAAACTGAATGACATTCTTTAGGAAGGAGAGAAGCAGGAAATAGGGGGACAGCAATTCTCTTTCAGAACCCAGAATTATCAAAGTAAGTAGAAAAATGTCAGAAATATACCCGGAAGGTGTAGATGGAGCTGGTCTTATCAATGGAATGCTGCAAATGCTAGGTTGGTGAAGCTGGTACTTGGAAAAAGAGATACTCTCTTCTTTGATCCTCCTCTTCTCTCTCTCTTTTTCTTTTTCTTTTTCCTTTTCCTTTTCTCTTTCCTTTTCTCTTCCCTTCTCTCTTTCCTTTTTTCTTTCCTTCTCTCTTTCCTTCTCTTTTTCTTTCTGTCTTTCCTTCTCTCTTTCCTCTTCTCTTTCCTTCTCTTTTTCTTCCTTTTCCTTCTCTCTCTTCCTTTCTTTTTCTTTTTCCTTGTTTTCCTTTTCCCTTTCTTTCATTGCCATCCTTATTAAGGAAGGTGTTATCTGTATAAAAACACAACAACAGCTTATGAGCATAGATTCACAGTATTTTAGAATCTAAAAAGACCTTAGAGATCATCTGGTCTCATTATTGGCTTTTAGGTAGTACCAGAGATAACAGTCATATAATTTACCATGGAAGTAGAAAGGACTTTTCCCTGGAGTGCTGACATGGGGACAGGAAAATTCATTTCCCATGAGATCTGGCTTAGAATCTACCTCCAAGAACAAATCTCATCCCTGTATATGTGTGTATGTGACAGGAGACTGATGGGAGAGATTAGAGGTTGTCAGACCTCTAATAAGGGACGGAGATCAGAAGCCACAGTCTCAGTGACTAGGATTGTGATACCTTCATCAGAAATAAGAAAGTTCAAAGAGGAGTGTGTTTGGGAGAGATAATGAGATCTGTGAACTCTTGCAACCCATTTATGTTCATTTTGTGAGATTTGCTCTATCCCACCCAAAACAAAAAGAGGGGAAGGTAAGTCCCTGGTCATTATTATAGACTGCAGAGCTCATCCTTCAAAACCACAAAACAATCTATTCCAGTGATTCTCAAATTTTTGTTCTCAATAGCTTTGTACTATTAAAAATTATTAGGGTTCTGTCCAAAAAATTTTTATTTATGTGGATTATATTTATAGATATTTAACATATTAGAAAAAAAACTAATTTTGAATTTGCAGATCCTTTCAGAAGGTCTACAAGACTCCCAGGATTCTCTGAGCTACAACTTTGAGAAGCACTCTAGATGGTAAAGGGATAAGTACACTGGAGACAGTGAATTTTCCACCCATGCTACTACTGCTGGGAGTGACCAGGAGTGGTTAGGTACTGAAAGCCCTGAGGGACTAAAGCCCTGTCCAGAAAGAGGAGACTGGTAGCATGCACAGTAGAGAAAGGGAATTGTTGTTATTGTTCAATCACTTCAGTCACGTCCTACTCTTCATGACCTGATTTGAGGTTTTCTTGGCAAAAATACTAGAGTAGTTTGCCATTTCCTTATTTTACAAATGAGGAAACTGAGGCAATCAGGGTTAAGTGACTTGCCCAGGGTCACACAGAAATCTGAGACAGATTTGAAGTTAGGAAGATAAGTCTTCCTGACTCCAGGCATGGCACTCTATCCACTTTACCACCTAGTTAGAGTGAGGGAATTTAGGGGATAAAGATCAGTGTAGTTGTATTGAAAACAAGTTTCACAATAACTGGCTATGTTAGGAGAAGGGGATGTGATTCACCTTCCCCTCCTTTGACCCCCTTGGGATGGTGTCATGATCTTTGAGGGGAGTGGGTTGGATTACAAACTCTCGGGGGAGATTTGGAAGCCTATATCATAAAGAATAAATGTTAGAGGGATTCAGAGGCAAGTAAAATTAATGAAGATGAGAGTAGTTGAGGAAGACTTCACAAAAAAAGGCAGAGCTTGAGGAAGATATGAAGGAGGATTGAACAAAGGAAAATGAATGAAGACATTCCAGGTAAAGGAATATATAGGAGAAGACCCACAGACAGAAGTGAGTGCTCCCAGATCAGAAAACAGATCTAAGCAGAGCAACTAGGAAAAAAGTTAAAGAAATGGAACCAAATTATGAAGAACCTTAAAAAACGATGTAGGTATTAGTAGGATATAGAAAACCCCTGAAGATTTCTAAGCAGGAAAATGAGATGTTGCAAAAGGTATTTAAGGAAAATCACTCTGACCATCCTGATACATATAAGCAATATCAGCCCTCTCCCACTAGTTAAGGCAACTATGTTGCTGAGGTTGTGGCACTGGTGCTAGTGGTGCTATACAAAGTGGTGCTGAGTTCAAATGTGATCTCAGACACTTACAGTTATGTGACTGCAAGTAAGTCACTTAACTTCTATCTGCCTCAAGTTTCCTCATCTATAAAATGGATATAATAGTCAAATTTACTTCCCAATGTCATCATAAGTTTAAAATGAAATAATATTTATGAAGAGCTTTGTAAATTCTAATATTTAAATAACTATTATTATTATGATTATGATTCTTTCTCTGAAACTAGAGGTGATCAAAATAAATGTAATCTAGGGGGGGAAATCATGTGTATCTTTCTTGTATTGACCAACTTCAAAGAACTGGCACCTAATAAAATATATTTAATCCTAAAGCTCTGCTGAATATAATTTGATATTCTTTTCATGGTTCAAAAGATAATTTCAGATCTTTTCCTTATTAATGGGAATTGACATTGAATTACAGAAAAATACAATGTGAAAATGGCGAAGGACTAAGCAAATCTAAATCTACCACTCAGTAGCTATGTGACCTTGGCAAATCATTTCGTCTTTCTGGGCAGAAGATAAGCTAAGTGATCTCTCTATGGACCCTTCTCAATCTTTTTCTTTAAAAAAGTTGAATTCCATATGTGTACAAATGTTATCAGAGTGAATATTCTGATGAAAAGAATTCTGATTAACAAAAACTGAAACTCCACAGGGAAACGATAAAGAAAGCATTACTCCCTTTTAGAAAATTTCCTTCAGATGATTAAAGTGAAATATGGAATATCTGAATGGTTTCTTTCAATAATATCAGACCAAAGCACAAGCAGTATTTATAGAACTGGGAAGCTGGGTTTGCCATCCTTACCTCAGTTCCTTTATCTTCCATTACTACATCTCGCTTTTTCTTGCTTTTGATTGGTGTCCTTTCAATTAATTTTTCATCTTCACAGACAAACACTGTTGTTTCAAACCTAAATTACATAATAACTTTGCATCATTAGTCAAGGTGTTGGTTTCCCCACTATTCTCCTACTTTTTTTCTCCATTTTTTTATTTTTTCTCTTTCTCTTTATTTACTATCAAGAAATTTGCTGACACAGATATCCCAGATACTAAAATTGCAATCATCATATACAGTAGGATAAAACATAATCCTGAACAAGAGATAGGAAGAGCAAGCCCAATCTAGTAGCCCTCTAGGTTCGATTTAATGTTGACAGGACTCCACAGGGAAATGGATGAAAGGAGTAAGTAACCTACATGCCAGATACAAGTTAAAGACAAGTTGCCACCTGGAATAGCCAGTTATTTAAAACCCCAAAACACTTTTATTTCCTCCTTGTTAGTTTGTTTCTCTGCTTTACCTTAAAACTAGATTTTTGAATACCTCATGACCTCCCTTTTATGGAAAGAGAAAAGAAAAATTCAGGAAGTGAGGGGGAAGTGAGGGGGAAATTCAGGAGATTCAAAGTGACAAGACTTCAGTCAACATTTATTAAGCACCAATATGTGACAGAAACTACATGCCATTTATTATGTTCGTGATCACCTAACTTCTAAAGCCAGTTACTTTAAGTCTTCAGCCTAGATGACCTTAGAAAGTTCCTTCAAATTCTAAATCAATAACTCTCATTAAAGCATGTTGTTTGTCACCTTCTACTATACCCCAACCCCATTTTAAAGAGTAAAATGTCATTCTTCCCCCTAAATTCTTTGATCAGAGAAGTAAAAGGGTATACATAACCTTGTTAGAAGTAAAAAATGTTTTTTCCACTTAAATAATATTTTTCAAAATCTTTTAAAAGAAGAAGAAGAAGAAGAAGAAGAAGAAGAAGAAGAAGAAGAAGAAGAAGAAGAAGAAGAAGAAGAAGAAGAAGAAGAAGAAGAAGAAGAAGAAGAAGAAGAAGAAGAAGAAGAAGCATCTGTGTAAGCCCTTAGATCAAGAATTCTTAACCTGGGGTCCATGAAATTAAAAAAAAATTTGATGCTGGAACTCCAAAGAATTCACAATCAGAAATTCTATCCACCTCTAGATCAAAAATTGGTGAATTCAGTAAAAAATTTTCTCTCCTTCATTTTCTTGTTATCCCCTAACCCAAGAACATGGCTAATGTAGAATTATGCTTTGTAGAATTTTAAGTGTATAATAAATATCATATAGAGAAATACTTTTAGAATCATGTCTTCATCAAGCCATAATAAAAGACAACAACTGAATTTGTCCCATATAACTGAAAATGATTTTGATCTCCCATTAAACTCTAAGCTCCTTGAGGACAAGAACTGTCTTTTGCCTTTTTTTGTATTCTCGTAATTTAGCACAATGCATAGCACATAATAAACATAAACATATGTTTATTAATTGATTGATTGACCTCTGGATGCAGTCAATGAAATATCTAAGATCCAAAAATGAAATCAAAAGGCCCTCTGTCCGCAACAAATCTCTGAACTCAAGCAATAATATATTGAAAAATAAATGTCAAATAAATAGCTAAGTCATGCAGATTGGTTTACAAAAATAGAGAAATTTATGTTGATAATTCAGGATTAGGTCATCATCACCAGAATTTTCAAAAGATTAACCTTATGGATCAGTGAGAACTACAATAATAATATCTAATATTTAATTGGTAGCTAGGTGGCACTGTAGGACTTAGAATCAGGAAGACTCATTTTTCACTTTCTAGTGTGACCTTGGGCAAGTGAATTTTCCCTGTTCACCTCAATTTCTTTATAAAATGAGCTGAAGAAAAAAATGACAAATCACTCCAGTCTCTCTGCCAAGGAAACCCCAAATTGGGTCATAAAGAGTCAGCCATAACTCAACAACAACAAAACATTTAGTTAATACCCACTATATATCAATACACCACACTAAGCTCTTTATAATTATTTTCTCATTTGATCCTGACAACAACTGTGGAAGGTAAGTGCTATTATTAGCCCCATGTTACAAATAAGAAAACTAAGGCAGAGATTTAGTGACCTGCCTAGGGTCACATAGCTAGGAGGTATCTGAAATCACATTTGAACTCCAGTCTTCAATTCTAGGTCCAGAGCTCATTACACTGTGCTACTTAGCTGCAAAGAAATGATAGAGATTGTGAGACTCCATCACTAAAGATTACAAAAATTTAGGAAGATGCAACAGGAAATCTTAATTATACGCAAGAAACTTGGCATCTTTCATAAAGCTAATGAATGATGAATCTCTGTACTACAAAAATAGGCTTCAAAATATCTTGAACAACTCAAGTAATACGTGATACTGAACCTGGGGCATTATCACAGGAGAAAAAAAAATTTCCCATAATCACTCAGACATAACATGAATCCACAAAAATGTAAGACCATTTTTATAGATGTTGTGCAAAGTACTCAAAATGTCCAAGCTACATGAAATTAAGTGTTTTAAAATTTAGAAACTGAAACCCTAGGGAACAGAATAAGGTACATATCATGTCTATCATCCTGTCTACTGCTTGAGTTGAGCTGAGGATGCTTTCAGATAGTCTAAAGAAAATGAAATTGAAATATAGTGTTTTTATTCAATTACCAAAAAGTGTTTTTCCACCTGTGTAATGGTCCCCAGAGCATTAAACAAAAAAATTACAATTATAGTAGGATAATAATATTAATAATTATCTATAATAATGTAGCAGGATAATTATGGCAGGATAATAACTTTTCCCAAGAACATTTCCATCTGACACAATAATAACCAGTCTCTTTAAGGTGACAGTACTATAAAGACATTAATGTACTGGATAATGACTTTTCCCAAGAACATTTCCATCTGACATAATAATAACCATTCCCTTTAAGACAACAGTAAGATACTGTCCCTTCCTCGGAGAGCTGTTTAGTGCTAAAAGAGACAGAAAGGGTATTTTCAAATAAAGAAAGAGGTTTAAATCAATTTATAAAACTATTTAAGATATTGCCTCTGGAAAAAAAGAACATTTTGATACCTAAAAGGTAAAAGAAAAGAATTTTGTTTTAATAAAAAATTGCTAAAATATGTAAATGAAGCAACATTTTCAGATGGGATTTGAACTGTTAGAACAAAAAAAAAAACAAACTGTGACATAATTCTAAAGATTTAAATCATTTTGTCAAAGCTTTAGAGTGATGCTTTATTTATCTATAAACAGTCATATGGATTAAAATGACAGAGAAAAAAGTTAATTATTAAAAACTAGAAATGTATGAAGATTATTTCAAAGATAGAATGTAATGTTGGTGTCTCAGTTCATTAACCTATACCATATTTAATACTTAAGAAGGCTGAACTAAAAAGATTAGAAATCATATAACTAGTTAGAGATTAAGTTATGATCAAATAAATTTATTCCTGATTTCATAAGGGAAATCTATAAAGTTCTTGCCTTTTAAGTGAAAAGTGAGTCAATTAAGTGTCAGGAAGTTCTGATTTAAATCATTAGAAGGTTCTTGGTATTTCTGTTATAATGTGCTTTTTTATTTGTTTCTTTGGGGGCTTCCCTTTGGAGGGAAGGTAGGAGGTAGAGTAGGTGGATTTTCATTCACTGGAAAATTTAAATTAATTTAAAAATTATTATTTGTTATATGGGATGGCTCACAGAGGCAGATGGGAGAATAGAAGAAATTCTGGTGATGTAAAAAAAAAAGAGAGGGAGATCAATAGTTTTTGTTTTTGTTTTAAAAGGCTGGGCCTGGGGTTGAGGCTGAATAAATATTCAGCAAATGATTATTTGCTTTCAGGTGAATATTATAGAAACAGCCAGGTAAGGGTCAAAAGTGTCTTTGTAAAGAAGAAGCAACTGGACCTACTGCACAGCTAGGGCAGTTAGCTAACAGTAGATTTTAGCTATGATTCCTGATTAATGAAAAAGAGGATCAATCAGTTAGAGGGAGTCAGTTCTAAACATTGTCTAAATGCCTATTGCTCTTTTCTGCCTCCTTCTGGTCTCACAGTAAAAATTAGAAAGGGCATGTGGTTTTAATCCTTGCTCAATAGAAAAAGAAAGATCTAATTGAATGACTTAGAATCCTAGTAAGTGAACAGTTTATGGAGTATTTATGGAGGAGTAGCCCAACTACTGTAAAGGTTTGCAGGGCCCTTTTCAGAGCTGCTTATTCACCTCTGGTGTTCACCTTCCCCCAGCTCCAAGAAGCTGTATCATGTACATTGGCCATACCCCCAAAACATTGTCTCAACAAAGGTCTGAACCATGTTAGGGGTAACCAACAGATCTCATACCTGTTGGTAAGTGTGGGGGATATGAGGCTGTCTACTCCAAGCCTATGAAGACTTTTCCCAGAAGAATGAGTGGATGAGAAAAATTTGTTCCAAAAATCATAAAGGTGGCTGGAGGAGGTAGTGTGGAATGCTTAGAGGTTGGTCAGCAATCAAGACATCAAGGTTATCCACTACATTCTAAAGTATTGAGAGTCATCTTGACTTTTTGTCCTGCCTCTGGACTTCAATGATTCAAGGAGAGAGAATAAGATTGATGACTTTGAACAACTCTGTCTCATTTAAATCCAGTTCACAAGCAAGTCAAAACATCACCCTATAATGCCATTGGTTCTTTTTGAAAACAAAGAACAAACAACATGTGAACATCTGACTACCTTTGTTTTTCCTCTTCCAAAGAGTTAATTTGAGTTGTGTTACTGTGTGTTCTTTTCTGACTGGACCATACAGCATCCTGTGAGTATATAGCTGGTTGGACTGGTATTTCTTAACTGAAGACAGTAAATGTGATGAAAACTGTAGTTCTCTGAGATTTCAAAGGAACTGCTAATTCAATAGTACAAGGTCCTTTTAAAGATCTCATTATTATATGTTGAAACAACTCATAAATACTGTAAGCAAGCAGTTTGTGTGTGATGCAGACAGGCCTGAATGTTCAATGACATCAAAGCTTATAGTCCAGAGTTGTAAATTACCCCCAAAACATGGATTTTTCTCCTTCTTGTAGTTTCTTGACAGATTTCTTTGTGTCTACCTACTTTTCTCTAAAAGATACTGAGCATAGGGCGGAGCCAAGATGGCGAACTACAGACAGCATTCTCTGTAAGCTCTTGAGACCTTCCCTCAAACACAGACAAACTGAGCCTCTGAACTGGTTCTGGAGTGAGGGCATCACCAAACACTTGGACTACAACGCACTTATATCAAATATCTACTTTGAAAGAACTTCTGAGGTCAGTTTTAGACGGGCAGGGGATCAACCAGTTCCCAGCGCTCAGACGCCAGGGCGCAGCCGGGGTGCAAGTCCGGGGCTGGGACAGACCAGAGGATTTCAGGCTGCCAGGAAGTCCCTGGGAGACCCTTGGGCCACTTTGCTCTGCTTGCGGGCAGGTGCTTTGGCAGGTCTACCTTTGATAAAGGGTGGATTGAGAGTAGCTGAAAGGGTGGTCCTAGTGCGGATCTAGCCACATCAGCCCCAGACCGGAAGTCAACTCGGCAAACTGCCCCAGGGCAAATTGAAATCCCGCCTGCTGCTGCTGCCACTGCTGCTGCTGCTGCTGCTGGGGCTGCAGAATTCCCTCCTGTTAACTGATACCTCAGCTAAACATAATGAGCAAGAAGAAGAGAGCTCTCACCATAGA